>JANRGW010049406.1:9571-60539 GCA_024733675.1 Psilopsiagon aymara
GATTCTCCTTCCCATCCCTCCATGAGCAGAGGGAAGAAAAAGGGGGAAGTGAGTGAACAAACTGCGTGGCTGATTTACAGCCTAAACCACGACAGGGGTACCCATGGCTTCTTTTCCGTATTCCAGGGCAGTGCACAGACTGTGCCACATAGCCTCTCCACTTGAGTGCTTTCTCAAGACATGTCAAATTATATTACTTTAAAGTTCTATCAACCTACAGTTGTTCTCACTCGTACAGCTGGGCGACCCATCCTTCCTTGCACACTCAGGAACTTTTTAATGGATCAAGACAGGGCCTTCCCAGGGAGCTGGCAAAGCTCCTCATCATTTAGTACTTGACTGTGCCTTTTCAATATCATGTAGTTCGTGGACTTTCAGATTCAGATCTCACCTGCATCGACACCTGTGGCTGGCAGAAACTTCTGTGCACAACAGTAAAATAAGGCAGAACTCAGGGGCCTGTGTGATTAAATTTAAATGTATAGTGAGCCTGAATGGTCTTCTAGTCTGAAGATGATTGCATGAGGTGAGGCAGTAAATAAGTATGGAATAAAGCTCTGAAATTTGTTTAAGAATGAGTCTTTACATTCATGTCAAATGCTTCTACAGAATTTTTACTGGTATTGATAATATAGACAAGAAATTGCAGCCATCTTAAAAGCAGAGATTATGTAAAAGAAATCAAGGTGTTAAAAATATATCACCTATGTATTTATTAAAAAATATGTAGATCAGCAAGCTGCTGCTATATAACAGATTTCTGTAATGATTCTTTTTGTGCCAATCATGAACTGAAAAACACTTTTTGGCATGAAATTTCTCCTTCCAGCATCAAAATAAACCAACTCACTTGGTTCAGTTTTGCATAGTTGCATACACTATCTTGATAGAGTCTCCTTTTACCTTTTATTACTATTTTATCTGAAGTGCATTTACAGTAACAGTATACAAAGTTATTCTTTTTTTTTTTCCTACTCATATACCTTCTGATTAAGGAAATGCAGCACTGTATTTCAGTATGGTGAGCTTTCATTGCAAAATTTCATACCAAAGATAGGGCTGCGATGCTGAAAATATAAACCAGAAAGATTTAAGGACGCACAGTCGGGCTGTGAACAAGGCATGAAGGATAGTCAAGGAAGGGCCGAATCTCTTATTTCAAAGAAGATACACAAACTAAAATGGTGCACTGCTTGTGACAGAAAATAAAAACATATTGCCATTGCTACTAAAAGGAGACAGCAGATTTTCTTCTTCTTAAGGTATCTTTATCTTCTGCAATACATACAAGGCGGCTGCAGATCATCTGTGTAACAAAATTTGGTACCATTTCCACACAAAAAGAAATTCCTTTTTCATTTGTGAATTTTTCCATTTTCTTTATTTTTTTTTCCCAGCAGATTATTTCTCAAAGAATTTGTTCAGCTTGATTGTCATTCTTATTTTTTAAAACAAAAGATTACTCATATTAAGTTTGCAATTTCCAAATGGTAATTCTAGTCCCCTTTAAATATAAACACCATTAGATGCCTGGGGGAGACCAGGGAAGAAACTGAAGTGTCTTAACTGATTGAAGCACCCATCTCTCCAAGTAAAGGTCTTGTTTGGAGTACATCAGTTTTAAATGTCTATTCACTATATTGGAGTGTGGATGACTATTGTCCCTTCTCCAAAACTAATTTCTGAGCTTTATTGGGAAATTTAAGTCAGACAACCTGGTAGACTGAAGCGGAGGGTAGGTACATTAGTAAGAAACAGTTCTTAAAAGTACTGTTTACATGGGGAAGAAAGCTGAATTAATTTGGCTACACATACACACCATCAGCAACAACCGATGTCACATTGTGGAAAATCTCCATATCACTTGTACTCATTTGCATGAATACAGGCTGCTCTACATAAAAGCACAGCATGTATGCACATATATGGTGACAGCCTGAAATATCCCTTCCCTTTTCTTTTCTTTTCTTTTTAATTTCTGAAACAGAAATGGCCATTATGCTCATATTGCCTTGGTGCCTTACATTAGCATTAGTAGTATGTATATTAGTAAAGAAATAAACATTCTTGAGATACCTGAAAACTGCTCAGGGTCTTGGGATGGTTTTTATTGGTACCCTAGTATCAATGAAAAGTACAGACAAAACTTCCAGAGCATCAGCCCATACGAATCCACAAATGTGACGCACTATGCATCCCAAAATCAGAACATGAATGCTAGGAAAATAAATTAAAAGGGTGGCAATAAATCTTTTCAGAAAGAGGAAGACAAAAGACAGAATGAAAGACAATTTACTTCACAATAATTCTCCAAACCTATTTAAAAATAGGATAACCAAATTGCAACTCTGAACCTACCCTTTTGGCTGATTAAAAGAATCTCATTACACAACACATGATGATCACCATAAAGACACATTAGTCTGTTCTCACTGGCAGTGACTATTGCTAACACCAAATTGAATATTGATGTTTTGCTATTGAAATGCCAATGCCAAAAAAATACAAATACACATAACTCACTACAGTCAATGGCGCCTTCAGATTTAACTACTCCAACCACCAAAAGTGCCTCAGTAATTCAGAATGGGTTATTGTGGATAAGAAGCTGTAATACTAGTTTTTCAGAAAAAAAAAAAAAAATCTCTTTGTCAAATGTATATTAAAATATTGTATTAGTTTTTTGGTGACTTTGGTAATATTGCATAAGATACCAATTTACTGTATGTGATGGAAAAAGACAAGCTTGTGACTGCTGTTGCGTCAATTATAAATGCTTTGGAAATTTTACTTATTGTTTTCACTGTTACTTCTTTTGCTGTCATTGAGCTAAAAACATCCAAATTCTGGAAGTGTTTAAGTACATGCTTAAATTTTCATTAGACACAATGCAACATAATCATGAAAGTTGTGTTTAAACTCATGTCAAATTATGGCTATAACCATCAGATGCTGATTGCTAGTGCCTTCCCCTCTTCTGCTGGATTTGTAAACTGAAGACAGACGAGTCCTATGTAACACAACATGATGTCTGGGAAGCTGAACAGAACCCTTCTGAAATGCAACACTACCCACACTTTACTGGCAAGTTCGATTGTTGAATGCCTAACCATCTGCATGGAAAATCATTGTATTTGGACTCTTTCTCACAACTGCAATTTTTATATTGTTCCTAGCAGATGAAAGAGAGCTGGTAAAATGGCCAGCCTTTTTCAGTATTTACAAACGACTTCCATCTACAGAAGGTGTCTAGAAGGAAATGTTCCCACTTTTCCTTTTACAATCAGCACCCACATCTCATAGCGGGGTTACACTCATAGCAAAGCTGATTCATCCTTTTTTCTCTCTCTTTTAAAGGAATACAACACATTAAAATGCACAGCCTTGGGGTTTAGCTTGTTAAATAAATGCTGAAGAGGAGAATATTCACTCCTTGGTTTAGGTGCTGGGGAGGCTGCTGGTTTTATTTTTCAAAAAGGCTAGTTTTCCACCTTAAACATCCAGCTCATAGTGGCAGTTCTGCCAAGAGGGGGTAATTCTTCTGTTCAACACTCCATTTAAAATCATGAATTTGCAGCAGCTTTTGCATAGCTTGACAATATGCAACATAAAACCTTTTGAAATTTCATTTTATTTTTAAAATTTTCTCTGTATGTAAAAGAGCTAGTTTCAATAGCACAAAGATTCAGAGAGAAATGTTTTTTCATGCAGAGAACTTCAAACATAAAATCCAGGCGTGGAACAAAGTCTCAAAGGAAAGAATAATATTAAGCCTACACCCTCAAGATGAAGAAGGTATTCAGGGACATATTTTTCTTGGCAGAACCAGCAGTCTTCAATAGTAACAAAATCAATTATCACAACAAGCTGGTTTCCCTGGGGTATTTTTAAACTCTAAAAACCTAAATTTTCCAAATATTTAACATCACTACCTTTCCAATATTGCTCTTAAGAACTATGTTCAAGAGCAGGAATAAGAACTTCTCATTTTAAAAACTGTACAGTAATAAAGACTGTCATACATAGCCAGGTACACCTCAAGAATCACCTTATATATCCCATCTAATAAAAACATCAATTAAGACAAAATCACCAATAAACACAGAACACAGAGAATACAGCTTGCCATAACAAACGTATTCACATTCAGACTTAAATCTTCATATCGAGCTTAACTATTCTTTCACACAGATTGATGGGAATATAGGAGCAGAAACTCACAATTTACCTAGATCTGGGCATCCTTTTCCTTTCTTCCTGAGAGAAAAGTGTACTTGTTAAAGAATGCAAGACATCTCATTGCATTTATTTTAAATTGGAAGCGCATTCTAATATAATTCATTGCTGAAAGTGTAGGTGAAACACTAAGGAGGGTATTTTCTTTAAAATCCACAAGTATTACATATATTCATTGTAAACAATACTAGTATAAAATTACAGTTGATTAAAATGGAACCTTTACCTTGCAAACCAGGCTCCACAGATAGAAGCAGGAAAGCCGAAGAGTTTGCTGCCAAGTTATGCAGCTCCACTGGTTATTTACTAGAAAACAAGAAGAGGTAAATATACTTAGACTTGTCAGTTGTACTGAGCTTTTTGAAATGTTGATGTTTTTAGTGAAATTCCTTGAGAAGATTTAGCATCGTATTTAGCTCCTATCCTAAAAGGAACAAAAAGGATTGTCAGAAACATAAATGTCTTTGCTCAGGTAATAATACCAAATATTAGAGTGCACTTAATGGCATTCAAGGGGAACAGGAGATTGTGTTGCCTAGAGTAGCTTAGAAAGCCTTTTACCAAAGGATCTGAAGGTAAAACTAACAAACATTAAACCCAGAATTGAGACAAAGAAAAAATAAATCCTTTCAACAACATGATTAACTACTTATCTCTGCAGGTGACAGAACCGGTGCCATTTCTCTATCCATGTCCCCCACTCTAGAGTAAGAAAGGAGGTTTTTAGAACTGTATCCTCTTGCCATGTTGAATGAAATATGAACTTCCATTTATCTCAATGGGACATACAAAAATTGCATTCCACAGTGAAGGTTGTTGTTAGGAAGACGTTAGGAGAATTACTGATTTGTATGTTGGTCAAGACCAGAATAACACCTGATAAAGGAAAAAAACCTATAGGTTATAAAATAACTGAGAACTAAACTGCTAAAAAACACTAGTAATAACTGTGCTATTTAAAAATTAATCTGAAAAGAATACCATGAACTTTTTTGATCTATATGTCCCCATAGCTTTTCACAAAGAAAAAGGAAAAGAACAAAAGTCTTTGGCTTCCTTTCATGCAGAAATGACATTTCCAAGACTTTCGCCATGCTTCAAAGAGAAGAATCTACACCTCTACATAAAGCACATTATGATCTGGAGATTATTCTGAAAACTGAAAAACTGTATATAAAAAAAAAGAAAAATGTTACTTAAAAATGTTCTTAATATATTATATAAACTTAATGCTGCAGTTATGGGAAAGATCAGGTATTGCAATGAAATACAGATTTTGTGGCGGAATATAATGTTCTAACAAATTCTCATTCAACTAACTTGTTACGTAGTACATAAATACATAAATTATTTCAATGAGATAATGTTATACTGAATATTTGTTCATAGACAAGTTAAAGGGATCAACAATAAAACTGCACAAGGAAACTCTAACATAAGGAATGCATGCAACTTGCGGAAGCAGTCTTGGAAGGCAACAAGGGGCTGCCAGATCTCCCAGCAGGACTGTCTCAACTAACCAATGCTGCTTCCGTAGAGAAGTTGTTGGATTTCTCATACACCAAAGCAGTAACTTTGGCTTGAGATTTGCATCAGTTCTCCACTATCTCCATAGCATACAATTTTCAGGCAGCTTACTTTGTGAAAATAATAACTTTATATACTATTAATTTATTTTTTGCAATGCAGAGTTCACAATGGGAAGTAGCTGAAAGTATTCACCCCTCAAAAACATTATTTTGAAGGAGTGAGGTGATTAACCAAATTCTCTACAAATCCATCTCTTGGGCTTCTGAGTTCCCTTTATGTAGTTTGCATGTCTGTCTCTTGTTCTGTATAAGCCGTTAGCATGACAAAAAAAATAACACCCTAAACCCCGAACCAACCCCACTGTTTAATCCAGAAATACAGGCAGAAAGTTTGCCTCAGATTTTTCTTTTTTTACAATTGTCATGGAACAAAAACTTCAATTCTACAACAGTTTCCTGTTTCTCCAGACTCTGGGAAACTTACGCATTTTCTTCTTGATGGAAACTCACACATTCATGCCTAAATGTGATTTTACAGCTTTTATCTCTGTATCTAGCAGAGAAAGAGATTGAATAAAATACTCTGAAAGACAAATGCTATTGGCTGTTAATAAAGAGGTCAAACTATTTTTGAAAAAATCGAAATAACTACTGATGTGAGATAGCAGGAAGAGAAAGCCAATAGGAAAAGATAATATTGTATATGAATGCAGAAGAATGCATGAGAATGACAAAAAATATCTATTAGCAGGCAGAATTCTCTTCTAGATAGTTTGCTAACTTTCTTTATTTCTGCACCTTAACTAGATGAAAAATGGTTTATCTAGATGAATTCGTAAGAAGTGTCATAGAATCATAGAATAGTTAGGATGGGAAAGGACCCTAAGATCACCTAGTTCCAAACCCCCTGCCATGGGCAGGGACACCCCCCACTAAACCATATCACCCAAGGCTATGTCCAACCTGGCCTTGAACAACACCAGCAATCCAGCATTCACAGCTTCCCTGGGCAACCCATTTCAGTGCTTCACCACTGTTACATTGAAGAATTTCTTCCTCATATCCAATATAAACTTCCCCTGTTTAAGTTTGAACCCGTTACCCCTTGTCCTATCACTACAATCCTTAATGAAGAGTCCCTCCTCAGCATCCTTATAGCCCCTCTTCAGATACTGGAAGGCTGCTATGAGGTCTCCCTGCAGGCTTCTCTTCTCCAGGCTGAACAAGCCCCAACTTTCTCAGCCTGTTCAAAAAAGGGGTATATTTGCCCTCTAAATCCTGTTTGCTCTGGAAATAAAACATTCAGAAAATGTGTGACACACGAGCACAAAAAGGAGATAAGGTCTGAAAACTCTTTTTGGGAGAAAAGAGGAACATAATTCTTAATATTCTTAAAAATCATGGTTGGGTCACAAAAGGCTGTGTGCAAACACTATGCTCTCTGGCAGGTATCCCCACACATGGAGTGTCAAAACACAGTTACTCTAAAACAACTTATTTCTGAATGTAAGTCTGAAGGTAGAAAGTTGGGCACGGAGGAGAGAAACTGAGATGGAGAAGATGGAGGGGGGTGAGGGGAAGGTGCATTTAATTTTGTTTTTCATTCTTACCATTGATTTGACTTTTAATAGAAATTACAGTTCTTTCACACCAAGACAATCTAACTATGAACTTTATATTTTAACTAACTTCAAAAGATATTTAAATAATCGTATTTCTGTCCTCAACAGAATGCAGCAGTACAATGCAGAATCAACGTCAAAATCTTCTCCACTGGGCAACCTCAAGACTAAAACTTCCAAATCATGGTGACATTTCCAGCTCATTACTTCATTATTTCTGAGGGTAAAACCCAAGTAGAGTAGAGGACTAGAGGGGTGTTGTCATGTTGCATCCCAATGGGAATTCAACAAAGTCCATCACAAAAGCCTATTAGAGAAACTGAATATTTCTGGGAAACAGAATAAGTGATTTCCTAAAAGGTGAGACACAGAACTACTCCATTTCCCCAGCAGCAGGATATCACTAGTGTTTTGTCTTACACCAAGCTGCCCTAGACCCCTAGCTGCTCTTAGGTGGTATCAAGGTGAGCCAGAGAACTACACAAGCTTACAAATATGTGTGGAAACGGTAGAGGAAAATCAGTATTACTGTATGTACTGTGATGCACATTGAAAAAAAAAAAAAAAAAAGCATTTACATCAAAGTAGTGTGTTCTGACATCATCACCACCCCTCAGAAGTAAGATATGGCAGTTTTAGAAATCAGGTCTGAGAAGACATTAGATTAGTAGTTAATGAAGCAAACCTGAATGATTATGAATGGATTAGAGAGAGGAAAAAAAAAAGTAGGATACTGAGAGACAAATGACAGGAGAGGTGCTGCCACAAAATCCTTAAATCCTTAGTGGAACAGACATGGCCACTACAGGAATCAGTAGGAATCTTACAATATCCAACAGAAAAAATGTACAAAATTAACAAAAAGATGTTTCTAATTTGTGGATTTTGGACAGGAAACACAGAACTTGCTCCCAAGATTCTGATCATTGTCAAATTTTTGGAGGAAAAATCACCTGCAGGAACCCTCCATTGGTAACTCTGAAATACCTCATCTAAATTTGTCTATTGCAACAGCGCAAATTTAATCTCAGTCAAGATATTGCTTTAAGGAAGAGGACAACTGCCACAAAAATAATGCTGAGAGTATGGCATTATCAAAACAAGAAGTCTTCAACACTAGAAGTCACCAAAACATACAACACAGGGACAGCCTGAAGATAATGCAGTGATTTCAGCTGGATTTGAGCCACATGCTAGACATGTGAAATGAATTAAGATAGTTTTGCCCTTAAAGCATACAATAAACATGAGCATCATAAGTTATATGAACTACATATTCTAAAATACTGAAAACATTAAAAGCCACAAAGATAAAATGTTGAGATGCAGTGCAATAAAAAACTCCCTGCTTTACTGTCAAACAGTAAATAGTCCAGGTTTTAAAAAGATTTCAGAGTTATATTAATAATAATGAAGATCCTCTAGATCTAGATCGTGAAACTATAATTAGTTTCACATATAATCTATGACAGTGTTTCAAGCATAAAATACTGAAATTCTTTAGACAATAGAGTTTTGTAAGGCTAGTGGTCATGTTTTTCCTCATATTAAATTACCCATTTCCAAAGACATATCACCCAAGATGCACTAGAGAGAACAGTAGTTAGTTTTGTAAATCTTGTCATAGTTTAAAACATTATCTTAAAATGTATGTTTCTTGTCAAGCACTAATGAATTGAGCAAATAAAAATTTCCATATTAGCTTAAGGCAGGAAATGTTGTGTTTTTTTTTTTTTTTTTTTTTTAACAGATGTGTTATATTGCTTGCAGTATGCATTAAGCTCAAGAGCCAGTTTTTTAAAATATAAATTAATTAGGCAACAAAAAGTAAATCTTGATGCAGACATCACATTTCCCCTGAAAGCATATCAGAGACTTGATATTGAAGGAAAAATTTAAAAAAAAAACCCATCTGCACACATCAGCTTTAGAGATATGTAGCAAAACTCTCCAAAACTTGACTGCTTTTAACAGTGTTGCTAAGTTGAGCCAGACCACTGCAACACAGAGGTACCTAATTCTTCTCCTGACTTCATTCCACTCTCCCCAGCTAAGAGGAGTTACAGAGCGCCACAGTGGACAGCAGGCACTGCAATGAAATGTCCACTGCTTCCTGCTCAGAGTTACAGGGCATACTATGCTCTCTAGACATGTGACTGCATTTTAGCATTTCAGATTCTGCATAATACTGTAAATATTAAAAAAAAGATGTTAAAGTTGATGAAACTGAAAATACTGATTTGTAGGAAAAGAGATTAATCAGAAATGCAATGCGTGTGGCAGCTGTGGAACCTCTAGTACTTCTACCATGAAACTTGGATAAACATCTGTTAGAAATGACCTAAAATACACATCTTTTCACTTTATTTCAGTCATCACAAGTTATCAAAAGTGAAATCAGGCAGTATTTTCAGGTTTAAAACAATGAGGAAGAAAAAAAAAAAAAAATGTTCAAATTTCCTTTTTTAAATATCCTGAAGAGTTATATGATCTTTACTTACTAGAATTCTATTTTAATAATTATATATGAGATTTTTGAAAACTAAGCTAAATCAGGTTTCTCATTTCCTTTCCACAAAGCCTGCAAAAATTCATTGATCATAGAATGGTTTGGGTTGGAAGGGCACCTTACTAAGGTCATCTAGTTCCAAACTCCTGACATGGGCATGGATACCTCCAAGTAGACCAGACTGCCTAATACCCCATCCAACCTAGCCTTGAGATGCTTTTGCTGAAAGTCAAAAGAATGGATACAGAGGCAATTCGCACTAAGAGAATTAAATTCTGTCATTCTCTTCATTTTTCATCACTGTATAACCTTCAATTAGAACAAATGCTGACTATGCTTAATGTTTAAGAACTACTATAGATAAACCTGATGTGAAGAAACTTATGGTCTTTGTACAACCAGTCCTTCAAAACATGTATTTCCTACGGCTCTCAAAAATTCACACATTTTTCAGTAAGTCACAAAAATTGGTCACTCTTTGTAAAAATGTTGCAAACAAAATATAATATTAAAATTACCAAGAAATGAAAGCAAAAATGCTGCAATCTAAGATAAAAGTCAAAGTGTCACCTCATGAAATCCTGGTCATCTGTCTCCTTTCAGTGTTTGTCCTCTTTGCCACCAACAGAATTCCTCCATAAATACTACACAATTGCTAACTTCATTCCTCTACATATCACACAAGTGCTACACAGGTCTACAGCCCTCTACCAAAAATCAAACTACATATATCTGGAAAATGGCAAGGAAGTGTTCTTTATGCTTTGAGTATCTATATGTACCAGCTGTAGGTTTTTATATAATCTGTGCTATTACAAACATAAAGTAGTATCAAAATATGCCTTCTATGCAAATCTATCACCTACCACATCCCATCCTGCTTCCTTGTGGTGTGTTGCACATCAGCAGAATTACAGTTATTAAAAAATTGCCTAATGACAGACAAATGTTGTGAATATTTCTTGCAGTAAACCACGCCACTAACTCACTTCAGATAATCTGTGACAACAGTGCGCGGCTCAGGTAAGTTCACTTACAGTTTGAAACACTTCAAACACTTGATGGTGGCTGAGTGTTCTGGGAAACAGTCTTGATTTAATTTTGTTTAAAACTTCAGAGGCATTTAAGAGTAAGCATTTGCAACAGCTGAAATTATTATGTCAACCTGTTCTTATCAGAAATCAAATCTTTTTGTCATGGATATTGGGAAGACACACAGGCTCTAACGAACCAAAGACGTGCCAAGCTACATTAGATAATTATTCAAAATTGACATTCAATGCAAAACAGAAGTAGGGACACAGCTTTGAAATCATGCTCTAACAGCAAAAAAAAAAAAAAAAAAAAAAAAAAAAAAAAAAAAAAAAAAAAAGTTAATGAAATTGGCCCACTCTGAAACAAATTTGAGCTGCCACTGAAATTTCCTTTTTCTTCCACACTCAGAATTTCTCCTTATTCATAGTCATATACACAAACAAGTGCCTGAATTAGAAAAGTTATAAAATAAGGCAGCTCTGCAGCATGCATACAAAAGAGGTACTTCATTTTATAGCTGTAATCTAGCTGTAATGTAATTGATACCTTTTAGCAATATAAAGGAGAATATAGAACTGTCACTATAACTAAATCAACTTTATATGAATGTTCTCATACTAAAGCAAAATGTTGTTTGACCTTGCACTTTTAACTTGATGGATGATTCAAGTCCAGATCTGATTCATTTCAAAAGACTGTGTTTATAAAATACATGACATTCAACTTCAAATTGGGGAACTGAGCTCTTGCCCTTAAGGTTTGTAGTAATCTTAGCAGAATTATATTCTGGAAAAGAGTACCAATGCACTTATACTTTCCTTACCCTTTGGCAACATTACTTTCAGGATAAGAGCTCTAGCAGCAAATATTCTGTTATATAGTCAGAGCTAGTGAAGCAAATCGAAACACTCTAAACTCCAGATGCTCCATTTCATGAATTCACCCCAAAGCAAAGAGATTACCATCTGGGCATATGAAACAGAAAAATAAAATATACGCTTAAAGTAGTCTGAGTTTGAAAGTACAGTGTAGGTAGTTTGAACGTATTATGAGGTAGAAATGTTTTTCTACCTGAATGGTATTTGAGACACTACTGAGATGCTGAGCTGATATTTTGGATGAAATTTGTTATGCTTTAGTTCAGCTGATAAATACACCATGGGCACAAAAAAAATTGATGCAAGTCCATTGATAATATCTGGACTAGTGATCTGTGTTTCCAATTATTGTACTTAATTTCAGACATAGAGAAAACATATAGAGATTATTTATAGCACATTATTTCAGAGAACAAACTGTAACTGCTCAAACAAAATGAACTAATTTTTTGAATGGCTTTCAAAAACCTTTTCTTGTCTTCATACAGGTTAAAAACTCACACCACAGATACATGCAAAGCAGATCATGAACTCCTTCCCCATGATTTCTGCATACACATACTTAAAAAAACTTGAGGCGTTTTCACAGAGTTTTGATTAGCTCTTATGAAATTTTGAACCCACTGCAGATCATGGAGAATTGCCACCAATTCCAGCTTTTAATTTTTTTCCATATTTAATTGCAGCCAAGTGACTGAAATGTTTGGAATCATGTAGATTGAAGCCTGCCAATTTAATTTTTCACTGTGGATGTGCTTACTGTCTGCAGCACAGGTGAGACAGCAACAAATAATTGTCTGAGTGGTGAACTCAGTTTGGGAAACAAGTTAACTTTAGTGAAGTCATACTGGCTGTCACCAACCACCTTGTTTTTCATATGCATTAGCATGCCTTCCAGGAGAATCTGCTCCAAGATTTTGCCAGGCACAGAGGTGAGGCTGACTGGTCTTTTTCTTTTTTTTCTTTTTTTTGAACTGAAATATGGCTTCTCACATTTACTTTCTTTTAGTTTTATTTTTTTAAAGGTGGCAAAAGTTCTGTCACGAAATCTCAAAACAAAAAAGAAAGAACTTTTACAAAAAAAAAAAGTAGTTTTCCTTTCAGGTTATCAAGAACATCTGCCAGTGATAAATGATTTTTGTTGTTGTTGTTGTTTAAATACTTAGTGTTGTATTGATCCTGTTTTCCATTCTTTTCAATCAGCAAAGCATTTGACTGTCCTCTGTTAGGTGCTCAGAGCTATTTAATTCCTATAAAGAAACAGATAAGTACAAAAGCAAGTCTAGTCTAAAGAGCAACCTGTTGACTTCTGGAATGCAGTCAAATCAGAGCTGGATTCGCATTTCTTACGAGGCATTGCACTCACAGGGAGAAATACAAACTGAGACTTAGATAAATCAAAAGAAATACTAATTTTAATTCAGTGAATAAAATTATTCTGACTCTTATTAAAGTGGGTGATTAAATATTTAATCAAAATTTAAGAATGGAAACAATAGGATAAAATTAATTGACATATTTAGAAGTTTTCATGCAAGAATTTTTCTGATGCAACAAAAATTGTTCTCTATCTTAAAAGTAACAACCATGCTATTTGAGCAATGATTAACATTTCCAAATGTTTTCCAAAGAAATGTCTTTTTACAGTATATAACTGCAAAGGTTGGATTTTTAAAATAGTATTTAGATTTCATGATGTTTATTAGAAAAAAAAAATCATATTCACAATTGAAATTTTCAAATCCAGGAAAAAGGGCAGTAGTACAAATAGATGTCCCACTTTTTGAACTGCTCATTAATACAATCTTTATAACATCTTAGTTTTGCTCATGTGCTCACATCATGATGTGATTTCAAAGAGCTCTGTATAAGAAGAATGTGAGCATTTGGCCCCTTGCTGACAGTTTCACTGTTTAGAAAGAATCTGCATAGATTTAATTGGAAAAACAGAATATGTAAAAATTTTCTCACCTATATTAGCGATCAAGAAGGTACTAGTTGGAATACTGCACTGATGTACCTTTTTTTTAGTACTTTGTACTCAAAAAGTAATTTTTTCTCCGGAAATAAACTGTTTAGTGAAAAGTGGAGAAAAATCTCTGTGAAGTAAATAAAGATGAACTGTCTGTAAATGTGCATTGAAAATGTTTAATATTTTTTCCATTATTATACACAAAGGATGCAAAGTTTTCCAGAAGACTTTTATGAAGTTTTACACTTGTTTCCTTTTTTGTTTTTATCATATTCTCTCATCTCAGAGATATAACAAATCCAACGATTTTTCTAAAGAAAGGAAACAAACAAACAAACAAACAAACAAACAAAAAAACACCAAAAAAAACCCACAAAAAACAATCCCTATGTAAAAGTCCACACTGATTGAGAGCCAAAAGTCAATAATGTCCTGAGGGAAATAAAGTCAGCATCTGTGAACTTAAGGCTTGAAAACCAGGATAAGTAACTTCTGAAATATGTGTTTTCTGCCTATCTGTTCTCTAAAGCTTCAAACTATTTTCTAAATAAGAAAGGATTTAACATAGGAACTTTGAGAAAAAATTTTAGGTGCACTAACGGAACAGGACCCTTCTCTCTTCACCAGCTATAAGCATGGCATTACTGCCACAGCAGCAGCTATTGAGCTTCGAATTTTTGAAAGGAAAGATCTATATGCCATAATTATTTTTTTGCCTTTGTTTATTGGCAAAGGTACATGTTCAGTTGAGAACACTAATCTCATTCTCTTACAATTTTCTACATTTATTCACATCTTTAAGAAGCTCAATATATGCCTGCAAATGCACCATGGCTCATTTTAAAGGCAACAGCAAACTGTGAGAAGAATAGTAGAAAGTAACCATTCTGATCTACTGAATAAATTTTAATTAGGAATATAAGATATGTATTAATCACTTGGTGTCACTAAGAAATTACACAGAAGTCCACCACTGCCAACAGCCACAGTCTGAATTTATTACTTTGCAACCACCTAAGGGAGTAGTTACAGATTGCTGTGTAATCTGAAATTGTGAATTGTCCTCCTTAAGTGATATGATTTCCTTGATCTGTACACACCACTTTCTTCAAGTCATTTAACTTTGCTAATGTTATTTTCTAATCATGTGAATATTTGCTTCCACTGACTTAAACTTTCAGAACTTCATTCTTCTCCGTTTCTGGAAAGAAATCAGTCTAAAACAAAAGCTTGCACCATTGGTCTTACAGTAAGTCATTTTAATGTAAGATAGAGCAGATGTTATTCTAAGTGAATGTTCTCTCTGAATTTAACCATTTGATTTCCATCCTTTGGAAGCAGCTAAGCCAGGATGATATTTAAGAGGGCTCATGTCTCTTGAAAATAACAGCTAGAGGCAGGAATGGGTGTCTAAACAAGCTTTAATTTTTAGACAGCATTGTGGCCATGTAAGAACCTACTGAAAAGTGGCAAAACCAGAAAGCTCAAAACCATCACAGACAAGAAGCTATGTCACCTACTTAACTTTTGTGTAAGTATAAATAAATGGATTTATGCTGCTGCTGTTTTTTTCTGCCACTATTTCTGTAAAGCTAATACTAGTGTTAGTATACCTCAGGCATCTGTGTTTAAAACAAAATAATAATTAATTTTACAATAACACAGATTCATAGAATCAGCTAGGTTGGAAAAGACCTTTACCATCAAGTCCAACCACCACATCAGGACTGCCAAGACCACCACTAAACCATGTTACTAACAGCCTCACCTATGCGGTTTTAGAATACTTCCAGGAATGGTGACTCCACCACTTCCCTGGGCAGCCTGTTCCAATGCCTGATCACCCTCAGGGAAAAAACTGTTCCTAATATCCAGTCTAAACCTCCCCTGGTACAGCTTGAGGCCTCTTGTCCTATCATTTGTTATCTGGAAGAAGAGACCAACCTGCACCTCATTATGACCTCCTTTCAGGTAGTTGTAGAGAGAGATAAGGTCTCCTCTGACTCTTCTCTTCTCTGGACTTAACTCTCTCAGTTCCCTCAGCCATTCCTCATCAGACTTGGTCAAAGCATTTCACTTATGACAGAAAAACGTGGGTTTATCAACTTCTAATGATTTAGATAAACCACAGGCATGCTCTTTGTGGTATATTTTTACTTGGTAGCAAGGCTAAAAACAGAGATTGTCTTTCCTACATTGCCAAGAAGAACCAGAAATTAATTGAGACTCAGTGACTGATGAAACTTCAGAGTTGAGGGTATCTTTCCATTGCTAATAAAGTGTTAACAAGTAGTGATGTTGCCATATTACTGATTTGTATCAACTCTGATATGAAGCAGAACACTTAGGTAAGGAATTACTAACTTTCCAGTCAATGTTACATTTTTCAGAGTTACAATGTAAGTACACATCTAGCAGCTTATTTGGCAAAATATGATTAACTCATTCTTAGGCACCGAAAAATCTAAACCCCACTTTAAGCATATGCATTTAAGATAGAAAAAGTTTAAAATGCAATAGAACAGAGACTTGCTGACTTTTGCCAATTCTCAATTATAGAGTTCCATTATTTCCCATAATTAATTTACAGTTGAATAGTGTCTCTAACAGGAACATGCAAATCACAACTATGATTCTGTGCAGAATTCCAATCACAGTTGAAAGCCCACAATATGCCAAAATAAAGAAACCCTGCTGATAACATTTTAGTGTGAGGAAAAAAGCTTTTAAAAAATAGCTCAAATTTTATTTCTTTTCAAAAAGAACTGAGAGATTCTGTTTCTTTTTACAGCTTTAAAATCAAGCTGCTTTGGCATCATATTAGACAACAGAACATTGTCTAATACCATTCTCTACAAAACATGGGTCTGCATAAATTGATTGCGGCATACTTAACAGATTTTGTATCAGAACTGCAGTATTTATTGCAGTGTACAAACAAATGTATTTAAAACATGCTGGAGTTAACCTGCAGAGAAAAATTGCTTGTCTTTGAGCATTCAAAAATGTATGAAAATGTAAGATAGTTCTTTGTGTATAAGGAACAATGAGATTCAAAGTGCCCATTTTTTTTATTCAGTTTCTTCCCATAATAAGTGCCATTTGCATCTTTCAGGCACTGTTTTGTTTCTGAAGATTTAAGAATAAAATCCAGAAGCTGAAACAAGACTTAGGTAGTTACTGAGGCCAAAACAGAAAGCAAACAGCTTCTCCCACCCCCACTTTCCTTCCTAGTTTTTCTATTGGCCTCAAGGAGAGAGAAGCTCAAGCAAGTATGGGAACTCTTAACACCCCATAGAGCAAAGGGAGAAAAATGAAGAAACCAGAAGGCAGTCTTGATGCACAGCTATTTTATGCTATTCTGTAAGAGAAGAATTTCTGTTAAAAAGATTTATAGCAAGTAGTGCGTGGAAAAAGCATGAAATTGCATTCACAGAAGTAAGTCAACTGACTCTCGAAGTGTGCCTGAGCAGAGCATTAACAATAAGCCAACATCCCCCTGCATCAGGATACAAACTCTGGAATGGAAGAAAGCGAACATGTGTTTTCTGCCAAGTGTAAAATCAGTGAACCTATTGAACAGTGTGATGTGAGTTCAGAGACAATAAATAAAACGTTTTACTTCCAGCACTGTATACATTATTTCAAGAAGTATGATGACAAAAAAAAACATGCTAGCTGTCCTATAGAAAAAGCCCTACAGTGGCTCTGAAAGAGACTGAAGAGCATAGTGAGAAGTGCAAGAGAATACTGACAAAAGTCCTGGAGATTGTGGTACCAGAGAAATGCAAAACATGGGTAAGAAGGGCAGTTATGGAGAAGCTCATGAGTGAGTGAAAGGAGCAGCCATTAGAGTGTTCATACTGCCAGGTTGGGTGCACCCAAATCATGTCTCAGAGTCTAGCCAGATTTAATGAGCTCAGACTGTGAGTAAAGACTACTTAGAGAGGAAATTAGTTCTCTGCACTACCAGCTTTCTCTCTACAGGAAAGCATCAAAGAATCGTAGAACACCTTGGTATGGAAAGGACTTCTAAATATCGTCTGGTCCAATCCCCTGCCATGGGGATTTGACTAGGTTGCTCCAACCCATGTTCAACCTGCTTTTGAATACTTCCAGTGAAGCGGTATACACATCACTGGGCAACCTGTTCCACCCACATCATTAAAATGTCTTCCTTATATCAAATCTAAATCTACCCTCTTTCACTTTAATCCCAGTGTCCCTTGTCCTGTCAGTACAGGCTTTAGTAAAAATGCTCTCTCCATCTTTCTTACAAGCCCTCTTTATAGAAAAGCCACGTTTATGTCTACTTGGAGCATTCTTTTCTCCAGGATGAACAAAACCAGATCTCTCAGCCTTTCCTCATGGGAGAAATGCTCCAGTCCTCTGATCATTATTTTCATGCCCTTGCACTAACAGGTCCACATTCCTCTTGTGTTGAGGGCCCCAGAGCTGGATGCAGTACTGCGAGGGGGTCTCACAACAATGGAGTAGAGGAGCAGTAGCACCTCCCTTGATCTGCTGGTCACACTCCTGTTGATGCCCAGGATGAGACTGGCTTTCTTGGTTGCAAGCAGTCATTTGCTGGCTCATGTACAATTTCTCATCCACCATCCCTTCTTCTCAGGGTTGCTCTCAATCCGTTCATCCCCCAGTCTGAAATGATATTGGGGATTACCTCGACACAGGTGCAGGGATGTTGCTCTTGGCCTTGTGGAACTTAAAGAGGTTCACATAGGCTCACTCCTCAAGCCTGTCAGGGTTGCTCTGGATGGCATCATTTCCCTCTAGTGAATCAACTGCATCACTCAGCTTCATTTCATCTGTAAACTTTATGAGGGTGCACTCAATCGCACTACATCATTGAGAAAGACTCTTCAAACCAATACAGACCCTTGAGTGACATCACTCATCTTGGGTTTCCACCTGGACTTTGAGCTATTGCCTATGACTCTTTGCACATGGCCATCCAGCCAATTCCTTATCCATTTAACAGTTCATGTGTCAAGCCATATTCCTCCAATTTACCAGCAAGAATGTTGTGAGGGACTATAGCCTTTCAAAAATCTGTATAGACAGTTGTAGGCGGACATCTATCCCGTGACCACTAATGGAGTCATTGCATCATAGGCCATTACATTAGTCAGGCACAATATGGTCTTGATGAAGCCATGTCAGCTGTGTCTAATCACTTCCCTGTTTCCCATATTCTTTGGTGTAATCTCCAGGAGTATCTGCCCCATGATATTACCAGACATGGAAGCAAGGTTGAATGGTTGATTGTGAAATTGCTATTTGCATAGTAATGTTTGGAGATTCAGCTCTTTCTAGCCCATCTATCCAGTTATGGCTCAGGGTTTTGTTATTTTGTTGGAGGGTTATTTTTTTTTTAATTTTTTTCCTTTTCTTTCCAGTCCACCCCCTGGCTAGACAGAGTCTGAAATCCTCTGAACCTTCTTCAGTCACCTCCCTTGCTGTATCTTGATTAATTTAAATTAATCAAACCACCTTCAATGCAAACACACTGCTGGAAAAGCTCTCTCTTCTTTTTTTTTTTTTTTTTTTTTTTTCCATATATATCTATCCATATATCCCACATTTGTGGTACTACCCCAAAACTTCCTAAATCTCTGTTTGAATTCTCAGGAACTCTACTTAGCTACACACATCCTGATTTCACAAGGTGTTTTAGCAAGATTAAGATGGCAAAATGGAATGGAATAAAAATCAACTCTAAGGACTGGTTCACAAAAGTACTGAGAACTTAGAGCTAGCAGGGTATCAAGTCATTTTTAAAGGTCTGGCTGCAGACTTTAAGTCATCTGAAGTTATACGGACTGCTTTTGATAAAGCTGGGACCTGAAATATGATTTGTGCCGTCCAGGCTAGTCTGCCAAAATTCTAACATCCACAATTTATTTTAGCTCTCAAGCAATCCTGCCACACAGTTTCTAAAATAACCACAAGAACCAAAACTTACTTTACTTCTTCTCCTTTCAGTTTTACCCTAAGAAGTCTTTAGGGGCTAATTTTATGGTCATTTAGATTAATGACAAGTTTTACACTATCCATAGTGCTGTAGGATCAGTGCCTTATGCTCCTAACAAAGCCTTTGTTTCTTTTCTGTAACTCACTGGATATGGAGTAGTGCTTTTTGAAGTGCAGAGATTTTGCTTTATGTGTTTTGTGAAGTGCTTTATGCATTTACCATGGGCTATAAATGAGAAGGTGGTTATTTCAAGTCAGAAAAGGCATTTACAAGAAAAAGAAAAAATAATGCTCCTTTATACTCTCTCTGCAATTCAAAGCAGAGCCATGGTGTCCTCATTTTCTGAAACAACATAAACAAAAAGGTCATAGAAAGAAAAGGGAACAATGCACAGAAGTAATGAAATGCACTCAGATTTCAGTTCTCCCCTGAGAAGAATTACCTACAAGGAAAGAAAAGGCAACACTCAGCCCTAAATACTTTTTGCATCATCTTAAAAATGTGCCTTTTGTAACCACTGTCTCCAGCTAATACAACAAGACTGGTGTCCTGAGTTCAGCAGTAGCAGTCATTTTTCTCCTTCTTAGTAGCTGGTGCAGTGCTGTGTTTTTGACTTTCAGCCTGGGAACAACCCCTGTAACACTAACGTTTTTAGTTGTTGCTAAGTAATGTTTGGTCTGACCAAGGCCTTTCTGTGTCTCATGCTCTGCCAGGGAGGAGGGGAAGCCAGGAGGAAGGAGAAACAGGACACCTGACCCAAACTGACCAAAGAGGTATTCCATACCACAGCACATCATGCCCAGTATAAAAACTGGGGGGAGTTACCTGGAAGGTCCAGATCACTGGTCAGGTAGTGCTGGATATCAATTGGCAGGTAGTGAGTGGTTTTATTATCTTCCCTTGTTATTTCCCTTATCATTACTATTATCGGTGGTAGCAGCAGTGGTTTGTGTTATACCTTAATTACTGGACTCTTCTTATCTTAACCTGTGGGAGTTAGGTTCTTTCAAATCTCCTCTCTACCTCTTCAGGATCAGAGGGAGGAAGAGATGGGGGAGTGAGTGAGCGGCTGCATAATTCTGGGTTGTTGGCCAGGCTTAAACCATGACAGCTGGGCTGACAAAGGTACAAATCACAACATAATCCACTTCTTTTGTTTCAATCCTAGCTGCATGATTATTTTGCAGAAGGATATATATAACCTCAGCTCACCCAGGATGAAATGAACAAATGCCACAGTAGCACTGGAAATTTTGTGTGACATTTGATGTACAGAATACATTCAGCTGTTATGAGGACACCATGCCATTCAAATCTAGCTGACATATTACTAGGTCAAAACATAGGCACTGGGTCCCAGCACAACATGAATTTAAATAGTTGACATGTAAAGTCACTCTGTAATGAACCTTCTGCTGGAAGAGGTATGCCTTGGTGCAGCAGGTTGTCCCTAAGCATGTACCAGCCAACCCGCAGTGCTGATCAGAAGCTGTTTATCAGCTTATGGTTACTTGCATGGGGAAGGCTCAGTTTCCAATTTCTCCTTTTTCTTTCTCTCCTCCTTCCCAATGCTCCTGACTGCACATCCCTTCTCCTAGCCCTTGCAGCTTTCACAGCTAAAGTTCCTATAGCTATGGAGTGTGCCTGTTAAAAACTTTAGTGAAAAAACTCAGCTCAGAAGTCATGCTGGGTTAGTTTTCTAGTAGATAAGCAAATTGTGTTAGCTTATGGAAGAGTCTCATGAGCAACAGAGCCAAAAGAAAAAAGATGGCAATAGGAAGATGTGGAAGATAATTACCCAGAGCAGATAGTTTTAGAAAGGAAGGAGTAGAGTAGGGGAAACTTGGGAAGGGGATTGCTCTTTCTTCAACTCCAAGTTACTAAACTGCCTTGTTCCATTGATAGTAACACATGATCATGCCATACACTTAGATTGGATGCATTTTTTTTATTATATTACTAGCCTAGAGCACCTATATATCCTGCAGGCAAAAGGATAAAAGGGAAGGCATAGAAGAAGATGGCTGTGACACAATTTACAACAGCTTGTAAACAGAAAGAACTTGGCTAACTCATCTAACAGAATAATGATAACTATTAGCATCAGCAGCTACAGCACTAGCAGACATTACACAAATGAATCCTCACAATTCTTCTGAGATTAAATAAATTTATCATTCCACAGGGAGACAAAAGGAGTAAAGACTAAAAATATTCAATTATTCAAATTGTTATTCTTATTCAGTCCTCTTATTTTTTGTGTGGTTGTTTTTTTTTTTTTTTGTGGGATTTTTTTTTTTTTTTTTTCCTTTTTAGCAAGACCCACTGTTTTCATGCTATTTGTATGCAGATTTCTGTCCGTACGCAGGAGTGATTATCAACAGCAATGACTGCCCTTTTCAACAAATACAGCAGAAGGGAAGTTCCCAATTCATAATTCATATGGGAAGCATGATCCGAGGAGCTGCTGTATTAATCCAGCCAAGTAACAGAAATATACCATATTGTCTATGTGACCATAAAAATGTGTTTGAGTACTAGATACCTGGAGGAATACTTATAATAAAAGGTATGGGAGCAATTTATTGCTTGAAATGAGCTACTGCATTCATGAAGCAATTGTCAACAAACAGCACATGCTTAGAAGTAGGAAAAATTCTATCTGTTTTTTCAGCTGGTAGCAGAACTGCGTTCCAACTACTCTGTAGACCTTATTCACCTTGGAAGAGTGAAGGAATGCAGAATCTTGTGCAAACTTCAGACATCTTCATCTTGTTTTCCCAATGTTAAGCCTTTATTGTCTTCTTATGGACAGGAACACACCATCCCTCTTGCTGCGTACTATGTCAAACTTTTTCAGGTCACAAATGGCTTGTAAACAGGTCTTGACTGTACCTGTCAGTGTGTGTGAACATAGGGGAAAGCTCCTGTGAGTCAGTGAGAGAGTGTGGAGGCTGAGCTCTAGTGCATAGACTCACAAAAGCACATTCTTTTCTGAAAAACTACCACTTGCTCAAGGCTTCTTCAGCTGGAAGTTGATTCCAGCAGGTTGAGTATAATCTGCACTGTCAGTGACTGAACACTAAAAGACTTTCGTGACTTAACTGAAGACATTACAGGTAAAACCTAACATGGAAGCCTGAAGTCTTTCTTTCCTTCCAATCTTTTACTGCAACTGTAACATCAGTCAGAAAGAAAATTAAAAGTTTGGGACCGTCTGTAGAACAACTTAAACTTTCACTCAGACTGAAGACATTTCATGCTCCGTTAGTGACAAAATCTACTGAGGCTGCACAGGTTCTGATACAGCCTATTTGATAAAGTTGCTATCTAACCACCCAGTGAAAACAGCCACCTGACTGAAGGCTGAAATGTTCAAGATTTCCTGAATTGGCACACCTTAAACAAAAGCTTATAGAACCTGTCAATTTTGTATAGAGGGACAGGCCACTAGAATGTTTTCTATTTATGTTCTTTGAGTAAAGCAGAAGACTTAGCTAGAAAATTTTCTGACAGCCCAAGAAATTGGAAATTTTTGCTGGCAATATTTTTCCTGGAACTGAGTTTCTGTAAATGTCATTTCAAAATTAAAATTCTAGCCCCAGCTTGGCAGTAAACTGAGGATTAACTCTGTTCATGAGATTTTCTATGTATGGCTATATCTGACATGCACAGAACATCTTTCCCGATATATATATAAACACATATGGAATAAATGAATATTGTGGCAATGACCATATTTTAAAATATAAAACCCTTAAGATGAGGCATATGAGGTTAAATGTCGTTCATGTCACTTCTTAGTAAGAATTTACACACATAAATATTCTATGTCAGCAGGCGCAGCTCACCCAAGTGAGGTGAGCAGTGGACAAATAAAAACCCTTCAGTACATGTAGACAAGGAAGAGAAGGAGATGGTCTTCAGCGTGATGGCACAGTTCAAACACAAGGGTGACTCCATGGAGGCAGGTGAGTCTGGCTGAACAGGGAATGCCTCTTGCCACCGTCAAAAGTCATTCATTAACAAGGTCTCACTCTGAGCTTAAGGAGGGCATTAAAGAACAGGGAGAGATCACGCACCAGTTACTATCACAGGCAAAAGAGACTTTTGATTCTTGGAAATTAGTTTAATTTATTACTAATCAAATCAGAAGAGGACAGTAAGATACAAAAATCAAATCTTAAAAAAATCTTACCCCAACACCTCCCTCTTTCTACAGCTCAACTTCATTCCTAAACTCTACCTCCTCCCATCTAGCAGCACAGGGGCATGGGGAATATGGGTTGTGATCAGTTCATCACATGTTTCTGATCCTTCCTCCTCCTTAAGGACTCCACACTCTTCCCCTGATTCAGCATGGGGTCCCTCCCACAGGAGAAAGTCCTCCATGAACTCTCCAATGTGAGTCCTTTCCGTGGGCTGCAGTTCTTCACAAACTGCTCCAGTGTGGGTCCCTTCCATGGAGTGCATCCTTCAGGAACACACTGCTCCAGTGTGGGTCCCTTCCACAGGCCACATCCTTCAGGAACATACTGCTCCAGTGTGGGTCACTTCCATGGGGTGCATCCTTCAGGAACAGGCTGCTCCAGTGTGGGTCCCTGCAGGGTCACAAGTCCGGCAGCAAACCTGCTCCAGTGTGGGATCCTCTTTCCATGGGGCCACAGCTCCTGCCAGAAGCCTGCTCCAGTATGGGCTTACCACTGGGTAACAGTCTCCTTTGGGCATCCTGCTGCTCTGGTGTGGGGTCTTTCATGAGCTGCAGGTAGAATCTGCTCCACTGTGGACCTCCATGGTATGCAGGTGGAATCTGCTCCACTGTGGACCTCCAGGGGCTACAGAGGCACAGCTATCACACCATGGTCTGCAACACAGGCTGCAGGGAAATTTCTGCTGTGGTGCCTGGAGCACCTCCTCTCCTTCTGCACTGAGCTTGGTGCCTGCAGGTCAGATTCTCTGGCTGCAATTGCTCCATCACAGTAACTTCTCCCCCTTCTCAACTGTGTTATCATAGAGGTGGTCCTACTGTTGCTGATGAGCTTTGTCTTCGCCAGTGGCAGGTCTGTCTTGGCACTGGCTGGCACTGGCTTTATCAGACATGGGGGAAGTGTCTGGCAGCTTCTCACAGAAGCCATCCCTGTTGCCCTTGCCACTACCAAAACCTTGCCATGCAAACACAATACAAGGCTGTGAACTTATAAGCAAGCTACAAGCATGTGCTTTTATTGGAGCACAGCAGGAGTTTTGAAGGAATCCAGTCTGGAATCCTGCTCCTCTAAAAAATTACATGGGAAAAGGGAAAAGAATCCAGTACAAAAAATTAATATAAGTACTTGGAAATATTAAAACAATTCATTACAATACAGAAAAGATGCTCATGAAGTTGAATGTGCAAACCCTGCCACTTGGCATCAGCAAACTGAGGCATGGTGTCAATCGAAGAGCTGTAATTCTGTGTCACAGGAGCACAAGGAATGAATATGCAATTAAAAGGAAGGGCCTATCTTTCATATGCAGAACCAGAACACAGATAGACCAAAGAAACTCCAAGGGTGTACCTGAAGACTATGGAAGCTTACACAGGAAAGAGATGAGTTTTAAAACCTGAGTTATTAAACTAAAGCTAGTTATAATCAACAACAGTTTTTTGCCAGAAACTGCTCACTTCTCAACAAGTGAGGAAAGAGTAGTAAGATTAAATATAGGCTCAAGAATCCTGAGCACCTGAAGCTCTTCAAGTGAAAATTATATAAAGAAATAGAAGGAGCCCATGACAAGAAAACCCCTAAAGTGAAACCCAAATTCAAACACAAGCCTCAAGGACAGTATTTCAGAAATATCTTCAGAAGGAATTAAGGACACTTGTCAGTCACAAGTCAGTAATAGCATAGTAATAACATAGCCAGGTATTTTGTTCTTTCCAATGTTTTCTAATCCAATGCTAATATATTCTTCTTCCAGTTACCTCTAGTGAACTAAAACATGCTGAATGTAATAAATCTGTAGATTCTTTAACATGCTATGGAAATATATGAACCTATTGAGTGACTAAGCTTCTGCAGATACATGTATTGTAGTTGTATACTAAGAAATAACAAAGCAGCTCTGCATTTCTGATCCCACCAAGTAATAAATCCCACTGCCCTCAGACTCTGCATAGTTAACGCTGTTTTGTGCTGACAGACTAAACGTAGAATTACAGTCTGAAATGAGATACTAATGCTGTATTTGTCTAACTCATAAGGGTGTGTTCAAGACTGATCAGCATCTCAAAATTACGTGCAATCTCCAAATAACACCAAGAAAAAGGACAAACTGAGTCCAATTCTTGATTATACTCATGTTGAACTTCACCTTCTCATAGTAGGAAGGTAAAGGATATAACTTTAATGGTCTGGTTTATAAGTATTTTCACCTATTAGTGCACTTTGTCCTTTACTCACAATGGACCCAAGTGAAGATGACAGGGCCAAATCACAGTGGTTATGAAGTCAAGGATAACCTGTGGTTTCAGAATAGACACACAGACATTCACAAAGCTTCTGCTGGAAGCTCTATTAGTTTCATGCAACAGTAACATATAACACAATTCAGCTTTTTCATGTAACCAGGACACATAAATTCCTGTGTTTAGTTTTTGACCTCCCTCATCTGCTAAGCTGTTGCAAATAATGAGCTTTCACCAATGTATATGAAGTTCTTAGGAATTCTATGCTAAAACATTTACCTACGTTATGAAACAATTGGAGAAGAAGTTCCACAAATATGACCAGAAAGCTAATCATCACTCACATAATCCATGAATTAAAAATACAACATATCTGCAGCAAGTATCATAGTGGAACAGTACACAGAGGGTCCATGTTCAAAATAGAGAAAACTCCGCTATCAATAAAAAAAAAAAAAAAAAAAAAAATCCAGAATGACATTCCTTTAAAAAAAGTCACATTTCCTTCTGTGTTTTAAAAAGTGCTAATTTGGCACAAGAATAACACCCAGCTTCAAGGAAGTGCTTGTGCAGACCTTGTCAAAAACAGAGATATAAAATATGGTGTTTACCATAATTATCATTGCATGACAACATACGTGAATCAGTGACCCAAAGAAAATGTGTCACTGGTACTACTGCATTCCTACTGTTTGTAATTATTATTCTAGATTATACAAATATGTGTAAATATTTAAAAAGCCGTGTAAACCATGCTTGAATATGTATACAAATATATACATATACACACAAATACATACATGAAAAATTGGTGTTAGCTGTGAATGTATATAAATACAGATACATAAACACATATACATGGCAATAAAATATATGATACAAGGGAAACTTCATATATATATGCATTTTATAGATATAAAAAACAAGATTAAAATTTACTAAAAGGAAGAAATTGTGCTGACTGGTAAGGTCAAATCAGAAAAGGCAAAGAAACTGTTGTTCTTGGGGTTCGGACTTTTATCAGAGACCAGGAAAATTAATAATTTTTCACAGCAAATGGTAGTTTTATACAAGCTCCTGCATACTGAAATGAGAAAACTGATAAGACACAGCAGAATTGAATTTAAGGGATTGGTCAACCTAAAAACTGGAAACCACTCAAAGCGACAGATGCAGTTTGATGAGATTCATGGCTGAGGAAGGTGTTAAATCCAAGTGAAAACACTACACCTTTGTTACATCTGGCTGCTCTTACAAGATTCTGACAGCATACAAACTAGAAAACTGATTATATGGACCATTATGATTACCCAAATTAATATAATCTAACCCAATTCTTCATACCAGAAGATAGATGGCTTCACTGAGCAGTACCTACCACACAGCCAAGAGCTGCTGGCTGAAGTGGGATGTGTCTTCTGGGAAGACTGCCAGCCACCCAGCACTTGTCACACCCAATTGTGCAGCATTGGAGCAGTTCAGCAGCGGCTATACCATTATAAATGAAACCTCACTGTAAGGGCTCTGCCTTCCAGTGTTCTCGGTGTTGCAGAAATGCTTTTTGCTTGTAACTGAAAGCTTTAAACAACCATGGAACTTGTGGCAAGAAGGAAGGCAAGAAAAGGGTATTCATTAGTTCTATCCCTTCCAAACTCAGGAGATATAATGGGCATGAAGACTAAAATCTGCGGGGTTTAGGAAAAAAAGTGGTAAGGATAAAACCAAAATTACTTTGAAACAGCATTTTTGGCTGTCTGTACTGGACTTGCTGACAATATCTTTTTATTTTTTTTTTTACATAAAGCCTGTATCTATATTAGCAGAGGTGCAGTGCAAGGGGAACAAATTTGTAGGGCAAAATAGTTGGGTCTGAAGACCTTCATCTAGTTCTGGACTGCTTGCAGAGTCTAAAAGTGAATTAGTGCCTACAGCATGCTAAGTGTGTACCAAAACTGACGGTTTATCCTCATTTCAGCTGAAATGAATTCATCTTGTGTGTTCTGGCATTTCGCCTTGATATGAACCAAAGTGCATGTCTTGATTTGAGTTTTCTGTCTGAAGGGACTCCCTACATGCTAATGCAGACACATGTCAAGCTTGTGCTAAGGTTTTAGCAAAAAATGGGTATCCACACCTGGGGCTCAAAGAGAAATTGGAAAAGCAAACATAAACCTAACACGCTTCTTTAATATGTTTATTTCCCTGTTACCTTCACCCGTTTTTGCAGTCAGGATCCATAAGTCTTTAAAACTGTATGTGAATCAAGATGCTGAATCTCACCCTCTTTCCCCAAAAAATTCCCTCTTATTTGATAGCACGTCCCCAAGCTGCTGCTGGCGTCTTAGTAATGCTGCACCTGCTGTGAATGGCAGGCTGTGCCGGGTGTCATGGGGGCCCTTCTCTTAGACTGAGGCAGGGAAGTCTGATCTGATGTGACTTATGCCAGAACAGAGGCACCCTCTGCATGAAGATTAATGCCTTCAGTTACTGTGTATTGCAAAAAGCTTCAGTGCAGCTGTCCCATTTGACCACTAACATACGCTGAGTATGAAGTACCATAGCTATGTGGCACTCTTCCTGCTTTGGATTTTCCTTCTAAAAACACCTAAGTAAATTTCTTTTGCCTGCCCAAAGGCAGCAAGACTGGGACATCAGGATGAAAATGATAGGGTATTACACATCACTGTTAAGAGAATGGTTTAGAGGGACAAATAAATGTGCAGTACCTTCTAGACTGAGCACCATCACAATCTTCTGTTACCTTGGCTATTTTTGTCAGTACAAAAGACGTTCCTAGTTTAGACCAGTAAGCAAACCTACTGTCCTCAAAACAAACAAACAAACAAACAAACAAAAAACCCAAACCAAACCAACTAACCAATTATTAACTTTGGTGCATAAGAAACGAAAGTAAGAAATTACTGTGAACCTAACTGAATCCAAGAGTCCATTATTCTTTGGGCAAACAACCCTACCCCATGCCTGACATGATATGAAACACATTCTTTGGAAAATATCGTTCATTTGAAGGTTACTTTGTTTTCCTGGACTTGCATTCACTACTGAAACCCAGCACAGAGACTCAATGAATTCCTCAGGCCTTTGTGTAAATACCTGCATCTGGTGCTATAGGCCCCCATGCATGGGCAGGGCTAAAATGTAAACAGTGTTTCCTTCCTAATGCTGATTCAGTTGCAGGCATTTTCCTTTTGCGGATCAACACAATTCCTGCCAACATATTTAGGTCCAACATGCAAAACCTTTAAGACAGCCACAGCTTATTAGACAATCTGGTACTCTTGTGTTCTAAAATTAGTTCAACTCTACTTTGCCACAGTGGTTTTGCATGATACATGTGAGCAAGCACTTCTGAAGTAGGATAAGTCTTCTCTTTTTCAAGAGATTAAAATTAAAATGTGGTGCCTTATACCAAGAGATGCAAAAGTTCATGGCATAGATACCTCTCTGATGTCTTTTTCAGCAACAATTTCACTATTTGTCTGATACCTCTTCCAGGTTTTTTTACACTGGCAGAAATCAAGCATATAACACAATACTGTACTCAGCGTGGAAAAAAAAAAAACCAAAAAAACAAACAGAAAACAAACAAAACAAAACAAAGTCAACAAACCAGCTGCACACACACACAGTGAACATCTTCC
This sequence comes from Psilopsiagon aymara, assembly GCA_024733675.1. Classification (NCBI taxonomy): domain Eukaryota; kingdom Metazoa; phylum Chordata; class Aves; order Psittaciformes; family Psittacidae; genus Psilopsiagon; species Psilopsiagon aymara. The sequence continues at coordinate 39,455 of JANRGW010049406.1, forward strand.
TCAGAAGAAGGAAAAATTATACCTTTCTTTTAAAATCATTACTACGAAACTATTGCATATTTTAACAGATCATTTAGCGCTTATAACACATACAGAAGTTAAGGATGGAAAGAGGATGTGATGCTTTGGAAATATTAGCTGAAGAGATAAATGAAAGAAAATCTTCCTCCTGAAGTCTCAGAAAAACAAAATTTAAGTCCATAAAAACCAGTAATGGTTGAAGCCTTTGTAATACTTTATTCAGACAATTCAAGGAGGAATATTAACCTTATTGTGTTAAAAAAAAAAAAAAAAGGTAAAATCAATGTATCAGGATTTTCATTGGACACACCAGCGCTTCTGATGTCCCATTTGAACCATCACTGGTGTCATAGGCAGTTAGAGGCATCATTCATAAGTTCCAAATTGCTAGCCTTCATTGGAAGACACTGTTAGTGTCAACTGTAAAGTTGCAACATACACAGATTTATCTATGTATTAAAAAACTGCAGAAAATTTAACATCTAATTCACAGTAAGTCACAAAGACACTAAAACCACCCAAATCTAAGTACGCTAACAGTCTATATGAGCTCAATATCATATCTGACACTCAATGGTAGCTTATGTATGGGGAATAAGAACAGTGAAAGTACATTACAATAATGCCCTTTGAAGACTCCAGAATTCCAGAAATCCACAGTTTAGGAAAAGCTTGCATTCAAGGTTATAATTATGTCCTTTAATTTATTACATCTGATTGGTCAGCCTTTTAACTAAACTCTGGAATCACCCTTTAGCAGCATCTGTTTTTTGGCTTTTTTAAGATCTTACGCCAATGCCTTACACAACTTCAAGAAAATATCCTAAGAGAAAGTAACTTTCAGTCATTCTAAACTCCCTTCAACAATACCACCTGATGCTTTTTTGTTATTGTGTTACAGGAAACAGAGCTGTCAATCCTCTCCCTACCTTCACAACATTCAGTTCTACAGTACATCTGCTTACATTCTTCCAGGCTTGCAACTACCTATGTAATCTTCAAATATAAGGTGTTCCCAATTCCTAATCACCTTTTTTGCACTTCTCAGTGCAAAACTTCTCCTCAGCATTTTTTAATGTCTTGGTTCTTTTGTATTTCTATAGTGTACTTGAGAAGAAGAGAATAGCAGATACTCAGTACTTAAAGGGTGAATGTATATTTTGGTTTGTTCCACTTTCTTTCCCAGTAGATCCTACGATTCTGCAGTGTCAGCATTTCTGGCATATTATATCCAACCCTGTTAAACAGGAATAATAAGGAGGTAATTGAAAAAATTGAAAATGGAAAAAATTGAAAACTGAAGTGTAACCAGGATCCTGGAGAGCACACTGGGATGTTTGGGTGAAGGAAATTTCAATATCTCCCAGAAAGTCCAGCCTAGGCTCAGTCAGCTTATGTTCAACCAGTTAAACCTTGGTTACTGGGATGAGCTCAGATCCAGCTTTACTTAGTTGTTCCAGTTCATGCAAACCATGTAGAATCTGGAATGGCCTGCAGATCAACTTGGCACAGCTACACGCTTTCTAGGTCTCCAAGAGAGAATATTTGTTAGGCAAGGTGCAGAGACAGCTCCAGCTATGACAACATTCTTATGTGTGGTGAATGGTAAAGTCCTGAAATCTGGGATGCTTGGGAAAAAGAAAATAGATGATTGGCTCCACTTTGGGTGGAAAGCCAGATATGACATGTACAGCTGGCTCTCAATAGCTTAATGTACAACCACTGTGCACTGGCTTCCCAGTTCTAAAGGGAACAGGGTGTGCACACATGCTATGAGATATGTCAGAAGAAATTTATTATTGCAAGTTCTTTCTCAAGTGAAAATGGCCCAAATGGCTATGCTGTCACTAGAAATAGCACAGCTACATTCCTGGAATGACAAGCATCTCCATGACCCAGCGGCAATCTGTGATCTCTGGCATCTCTCTACTACACAGACAAGATACCATCCTCTATTAAATGCTAAGAGACTGGGCAACTGCTTTCACTTTCATAGAGAGAAAAAAAACCATACAGAATATAAACAACTGGAATGGCAAATATATTTCTAATGACAAAAAAACAATCAAACATCAGAAAATCTGTCTTCTGCATCTTCAGGTATGCAGTTTCTCTCTTCTCCCACTTAAAAGAAAAAAGAATATAGCAAATACTTCCAGCTTGCCTCACCAGAGCATGAGGCTTCTCCTCATATTTATAGATTTGAGGTATTACACTTGTATGTAGTTCTGAAACCACCAGGAAACTTAGAAAACCAACTGTTTTTACTGCTTACACTAAACTCATTAAGTCATAAAAACTTCAGAATGTCTGACAGAAGGGCAGATGCTATTTGGTCTTGACTTGTACTAGCATACGCTGCATACAGTGGACAACTAAGAAAATCGAATCTGCACTGAATTTTAGAAAATACTACAACGAAGAATTCTACTGAAACGTCTCACTACCTCAACATCTTCTCTGCAGATATTCTGTAGTGCATTGCAGAAGATTAGTGCTAAACAAATTAAGGGAGTGATTTTCTCTCTTACTAACAGCATTGTTTCAAAGAAAGACTACTTTGTACTTACATTTTGTGCCTTCAGTCTTCATGTCCACAAGTTTTCCAAACTTACCAATAATACAGAGGTTTTCCAAAGTGGATTTATTTGTATATGAATGTCAAGGAATAGAATAATGGAGACAATCCAAAATTCACTAGCTAGGATCAAAAGGTTTCTCCCTTTACATTACTATGTTTGTGGTTTTATGCACACACAAGCAGAATCACAGTCTTACTACATTTAACACCTAAGAACTACCGTAATTCTCAACCACATCTTTTAAGACATAAGTTCAGCAGATCAATTTCTTAAATTAAAATACTGTTTCCTGGGTTGTCCCAGCATTTCTCAGGTAAGAGTTTCTTCTTGAAGGGGGTAAATTTTTTTAAATTGTGATGACTTAGAGAAAAGTAGAGTCCAAAGAGACCTCAGAGTCATCCAGTCAATCCCACCATCATGAGTCAAATTAGCTGTACTTACACCTTACTTGGCTGACTAGGCTACTTCACCCAGAAGATCCATTCAAGTATTTCCTTATTCTTACAGTTGCAGTTTATTTCTCAATATATTTTAAAATCTTCATTGCAGTTTAATTTCATTATGTTTGTTCTGACTGTGATACATGGTATACCCCAGTGCAAAAGGGTTTTCTTGCTCTCAAATACTGCTATACAGATTTGTCACAGCGGAGTATTTCGTACGACTTATATAATACCTACTTTTTCCTACTTTAACTCAATTACTGGAAAGCCAGACTTTGGACTACAGTATTTTATAATGAAGTAAAGAGCCCAGGCTCTTCTTTTTAATAAATCCTGCAAGAATAAGATCAGCATCACCACCAGTAAAAGGCAAAAATTTCATATAAATCAAAAGACTGATACAGAACAGTGAGTCAGAGACCAATCTTTATTACCAAAATGTGCTAATTTTTGACAGCCTCAATTCACCTTACTAGACAAATCAATAGCCAGGATTCTTGTTCGGGTCTTTCCCCTCATCTTTCAGTTATGCAGTACAACATCTCAGGAATCTTCTAAGGAAAAGAACCTTGCTGAATTCTGAAGGCATGAAGAAACTGCCTTTCTTGTTTTGCCTTTAAATGTAGATTTTTGCCTTTAAATGTAGAGCTCAAGACTAAACAGTCCTCCAGTCCTCCCCTATGTGCTTTTTTCCATGTCTAGTTTATGTTCACTGATAGTATGCCAGAAAGGCAGAGTTTCATTTCCAGTAAAATCACATTTCAGTGATTTTTAATAGTCTGTTCAAATGGAACTCCTCTCATCATGTGGCTGCGATACTTTGGGTTTTGTCCAGAAATTTGAAGAGTAATGAGCTTGAAATGAGGTATCTTTCCTTTCTGAATGTAGCTGCAGAGGATGCTTTTGTCATGTTTCTAGGCTTGCAGTTCCTTTTACTCTACATGATGACCTGTTTTGGTTGCAGAAATTTAGCAAGTTGCTGCATTTTTAAGCTGCGTGTCAAATGCTGAAAGTTTAATGGTGGCTGGGTCAAGAAATTCAGGAAGTTCACTGTAGGTAACATACTGATCAAATGACCATCTTCTACAGGTTGTTTGCCATGACATTTTACAAAAACAACCATGGTTATCAGCAACAAAGTTTAAACTTTGGTAATCAATTTCGGTTCAGATTTTCCAGCATAGACTATGAGCAAAAGGCCCACCTAAGAAAACAATCCATTAACATAACAATAAAGAGATAGTACTACTGTTTACTCTTTAAGGACCATCAAAAGCACACTTCTCTGTACACACCTATAGCAAAAAGGACAAGGTACTAGGCTGCATAGACACATAAACTGAATATACAAAAAAGAAGTGATAATGCTTCTGCCAAAGCCATTTCCCAGTCTCACAAAAAGATGCTAATGACAAGGATTCTGAACAAATCAACAGGAGTTTATGCCAGGCTGAAAAAATGTGTAGTAGAGAAATAATGAAGAAGGCTCAGATTATATTTTTTTTAACTGAAAATAAATACATTCCAAGAGGCCTGGGGGAAGAGTAAAGACATATATTGCTCTTCATATAGTGGGGTGGAACAACTAAGTAGTGAGTATCTAAACATATAACTTTCACCCAAGTATGCTGCATAGCTCTTCAAATTAACATACCTAGTCCTCCAGAGTATTATATAAATATTTATGTTTGCATTCACAAATGACAAGGAAAACAACTGGGTCCCCAAATTCCACATTTCAATGGGAAATATTATTAATAAGAATTTAATCAAAATTATGCACCTCTATTAACATGTAACTGTTTTGTTTTCAGCTTTAATGTATTTTTTAAAAAATAAAACTCACCTGTAAATTTATCTACATCAGAGTACTTAGCTCTGCTAATATGTTAAAAAAAACCATCAGATTTAAACTTCAAAAAAAAAATGGTGATATGCCAATGCCAGCATAATTTTTTCCACTGAATCTATCAATTTAATGCTACCTATGCATCTGTGAAATTAACTGAAAGAAGAAGTCTAAATCAGACTTTTTCACTCTTCAACTTCATAAAAAATTTTGCAATTGTGTGTCCAAGCAGTGTTAATAGTGGCCACACGGTTGATTGCAGAATCATGCAAGAAATTAATGGAAGTAAATACATTAAGTGGAATTAGGTGGAAACTTGGGAGGGTAAGCCAAGCATCCTCAAAACACACAGACTGCCAAAATTAACAGACTGCAGCTCATACTTTTTTGAGCCATGACAGTAAATTTATCGAATGAAGAATAATAAGCCAGCAGTAAGACAACCTCTTCTTCTTAAATTCTGGGTGAATAGTCTGGTAAGTCTATCCTAATTAATTGCAAATAACAACAGAGGGTAAGATGACTGACAGTAATATTCAGGCTAGCACTAAGATACAGATATATACAGATGGCTTTAAAACACCTGGATAAACAAATAGTACATGTACAAACAGATGGACAACTAATAAATCTTACTGAAAGATCGTAAACCATACAATATCAGGCCAGAATCTGCTTAATACTATCCTTCAGTACCCTCACAAAAGAAGCAGTACATCTGAATCTGTTCTGAAAGGAGCAGAATCTATTCCTGGTCATCTTGTCAGGTACCTCATTTGCAAAGATAAGCCCTAACATTGCATTGTGCATTGTTAAAGTATAGTATTATACATCCAGATTAGACTATAACAATGTTGGCCATAATCACAGACAAACGTTTCCTATAAAAGGGTATTATGGATCAGTAAAACTGCTACAGCACGTTTATAACTTGATTCACAGATGTTGTTATGGATAAGCAATTGCCTTTAATGTGGCATGGAAATGACCCCACATGGCAATTAAAAGGAAGTAGACCTTGACTGCAGAATCCAGTTCATCACTGTGGTATCTTCATGTTGCACTGTAGTTACTCTAGTAGTTACTCTAATTTTATGGCACTGTATTTCCACAGACTGCATCTGCAATACTGACCGTAATAAAACTGGAAGAAATCCACTGCATAAGCATGGGATACAATATGAAATGAAAAAAAAAAAAAAACCCAACAAAACAAACCAAACAACCCAATGTTAATGAGAAAATATAATGCAAATATTGTTGCCATTTTACTTGTTTCTTACCCTTTATGCATATAACATTTAATTACCAAACAATGACATCATCAGATCATGTGATAACCAGGTAAAACAATGAACTTAGTAAATACTAGAAAATGGGGATATGATTTAGTGCTAACTCTATTGAGATATCTTTTGTTTTTGTAATTTGGCTGCTGTAAGAGAAGTTAAATTTGGGAGTCAAGTGAGAAGCCAAGACAAGGGTGCACTGCCTGACATATCTATTCTTTCAGGCTCCAGATACATTAACCTACAGCTTTTATGGCACTCAAGCCACCTAATGCAACAGAGAAAAATTAAATTAGACACGAAGTCTTAGCTATCTTGCTGAACAGCAAAGCTCTCCCCTTGTTAGACAAATATCTCTACTACAGTTATCCAGAAAAAGAAAAGGTACTGCTTTCAGCACAGTCTCATCTACAACCATGCCACTGCAACTGTGGGCTGTTCCCTGAAGGGACTATTCCTCACCTTCTGTCTTGTTAAGAACCTCTTGTATTTTGTTTTAACAAGTTTCCATATATACATGTATTTTTAACAATGCTTAAACATATAAAGTTCTTACACTGTCATATGCGTACACAATAGGTCTTAGTGGAAAGTTTACTGGCTATCAGAAAGCTCAAATATAATGGAGTGCAAACAAGGTGAAAAGGTAAAAGCCACTTTTTCTGTTTTTCAGTGTGTCAGAATGAAACCTTTTATCTTATTTCTAATTTCTTGATAATAGATAATCTATATTATTTTTGATTTTGTATGATGCTACTCTACTGCATTTTTGGTAATTCAGTAGGAGTACTAAAAATCAGCAGTGCAAGAGAAGGACAAAGGAACCTTTTAAGCAAGTTGAATCAAGTATGTATGGGCATTTATGGAACATGTAACCCTCAAGGCAAGAGAACATCTTTATCTTATGAACATACAAGATACAGAATGATGAAAAGTGAAAAACTGAAGTAAAGGCAGATGGTTTCCTTGTCTCAATGCTGATCGGACAGTAAGCTTCCTAAAAGAACATATAGCTATACACAAATAAAGAAGTTAGTAAAGAGCTTTGTGTAGAATTCCATGAAATTAGAATGTCCTTTAATGGCTAATCTTGAATTTGGGATCTCATCTGCTCATAGGTTAAAAACCAGGAGTTTCTTCGTCAGAACTCTATTACCACAGAAAAATCAATAACTCTTCTGCTCGTCATGGAGGACAAAAGAGGAAGGGGAAGAAAGGCAGGACTTGCACTATTGATGTACCCAAGGAAATTGCAAATGCTCTATCCCTGGCAGTGTTCAAGGCCCGGTTGGACAGAAATTTGAGCAACCCAGTCTAGTGGAAAGTGTCCCTGCCCATGTCAGGAGAGTTGAAAGTACGTGATCTTAAGATCCTTTCCAACACAAACCATTATATGATTCTATATATAATGCTGCATCCTGCTTTGTTTACATTGTGGTGGTTCTTCCAGGTGCACAAATTAAAAAAAGACTTAATGTTCTTCTTGTTTATATTTTAATAATTTCTAGTAGAGATCTATTCTAGCTGTATAAACCACTTCCTCTTCCTTTAATGCAAACCATTGCTTGTTAAAATAGAAATAAAAGCCATCACGATTATGAGCAGTAAAATTATCTGTCTATAAAAAAATCCTGGAAATTGCCAAACTGTCATTAAACACACAATTCTCAAGTCAGAACCACTGTAATGCACATGAGCAACACTGAAAAGATTTCCTTACCCTTTTACTTTCTTCACAGCAATGCAGGAGCTTGACAGATACATTAATGTGATGATTCATCAACAAATTGAATTATCCCCAGTGCTTTCCATGTGATACAGTTGAAACAAATGGCAAAAATCCATGAATGACCATAAAAGGGAAGGCCAACAGGAAGAAAAAAAAAAAAATAAAAATGAGAGACAATACAAATTTCCCTGGGGCTGCAAGTCAGTGAAAAGTTTGGGAACTGACTGGAATAAAAAGGACAGCTGCCTGTGCTTTGTGACATTGCTTTCAAGGACAAGAACATCAAATCTGCAAGCGGCAAATGCACAACGTGTGCATCGTGGCCGCCTCCTTAACTTCATCTCGAGCCTGTTGGTTGGGACGAAAATAGGAATTGACACTTCTACCTGTTCTCATTTTCTTCCTTTATCTCTCTGCTGTTTCACTTACATGCACTTACTACTATGTCTTTATATGTGTCCTGCAATTGGAGAAGCAGTGAGATATACCAACTCACCCACTGCGTCTGCCAACCACAAGAGGTTGTTTGTGTGTGACCTAACACAGCTCTACCACAACAACTGGGCTGGATTAGACCTTAAAGCAATGCCTGGCTCTTGGTGGGCAGAATTCACTCATCTAGGTACAGAGGCAGAAAACAGAAAATTGCATAAAACCAGTACCTCTACACTGACAGGAGTTTCCCATTAGTGGCAGCTATGTCCAAGTATAAAAATGTTTTTAATTTTTATTCTGCCTGTCCAGTGTTTTCTTAAGGCTGTCTCTAGATAGATTAATACTGAGATATGAATGCACAGTTTTTAGTTGATGAAACACTGATTTCTTTGCAAAGTCTGTGATTTATACTATTGACACAATACTATGTCAATAAACAAGCAATTCTTATATGTTAGTGTTCTGAGGTACTAGATGTATGTAGTATCTATGTAAGTAATACAAAAATTTAAAAGAGGAATTGCCTTATGATCTTGTTCTTACAACTTGCTTTTGCCATATACTATTGGCATCTTCTTAACAGGTATTGCCTCTGTCCCTTACCACCTCTTGTCACATTGTCATACACTATTTCACCATCCCTTGGTCACAAAGGCAATGACAGAAAAAAGTTCTTTATATTTTTTCAAAATCTTCAGTTACAAAGTTAGAAATCTGAGTAACTGAAAGATATCAGGTGAGAATATCCTGCCTCTGATAGTTGATAGTGAATCTTGAGAAGCCACACCATTAATTAGGACGAGAAAATACCATGATTTTCTTTGTTTTGTGATAAAATTTATACATTGCTTAGGTGGCTAACAGAGTAGGGCAATTTCTTTACAATCCAGCCACACAGCTCGAACTATTTACATTTAGTACACTCCTGATAGAGAAAAGGAGTATTAAAATGTCTCCAAAATGCACAGTGCCAGATTGAACCAACCTAGTATGAGTAAAAAGAACTTTAATCAGCAGTTCTACAATGGTCAGTATTCATTTAGTTAGCATATGATCAGATTCACAAGTTTGGGGCAAATATCTCAGGACTCATTAAAAGCAGCAGGTATGTTTGTGCCTTTCTCCACTGAACTAACAACATGTTAATTTTGGCAGGCAAAGGCTAGGTTGTTTAAGCATTTTTTTATATATAAATTTCTTCTCATTCCTGATCTGCACACTATATTATAAACCATTCAGTTCTTAGGTAGCTCCAAACCTGCAGACTCCTTTCTAAACAAAAAAATAACCACCAGCAGATTATGGAAATAACATGCCCAATTCCCATGCTGCCAAGCCAAGCAGTAGAACTATTAGGACACTGTTTTGGGAACCCTGTTGGTTTTTAGCTACCATTAGCGGGTAATGCTTCTCCCCATCTTCCTCTTCTCTAATCTTTCATCCTTCTCCCTCTTTCTCCATCTCCATTCTTCTTTCTTTCCCTCTCACGCACACATGCACACACAGAGTCAACTGGTATTTATAAAGACAGAACAATCATAGCATGCACAGCAATGAGTAATAAAAGAAAGTTATCAAAACAAACCATCCTTGCCCTGGAAATCTGACAATACAACAGCATAGTATAGTACAGGCTCATAGTAAACAAGTACCTAAAACCAATTGGTCATTGTAGCCAAAGTGCTTTATGCTGGGAATAAAGCTATTCTATACAAAATACTGGTAAGCAATTAATACAGTGACTTGATATGTAGACCTGCTATTGCTCTATTACATAAACAGTTCAGGGCAGGGGGGACGGGAGGAAGGACAGACAACCCCAAACCAGCCCTGTAGTTTTTCTTCTATTCATCTGTAAGCTCCTATTTATTCTTTTTCATTTGATGTTAGTGTTACTATAGAGTATTGCCTGCTTTATGGATTAAACTGGTGCCTCATAAAGCATTAATCGGGTGTTGCTATTTCCACAACAAATTCTTATCTTCTTTGCTCTAAGAAAATTAATGAAAAAAACCCCATGCAAGTAAAATTTTCTTGAGATGACTGTATTGGTCTAATTGTTCACCAACACTAACAGAGCCTCATGATGCCACATGTTCTAGCTCTGGTGTTTCTCCCACCTCTCAGGTGAGCCAAGAGGACTCATGAACCTCAAATAAAGCAATCTGCTTCTCTTGTCAGGTTAACATTGTGACTGTAGCAAGAGAAATCAAACCACTGAGTAGTGAAATGAGCGTCAAAATCACTGCAAGTGAAAAAAACCCAGCATGCAGCTTGGTGTCATAAGGCAGGTGACAGTGCACATGAAATAGAAATGGAAGACCTTTGACAACTGCAATTTGTTATATCAGCTCTGCCACCTTGTGAAGCCTCATCATTAATTAGGACAAGAAAAACTGCATGAAATAGAGGGGCGTATCCTTCTATATTTCCATGGATCATCTTACAATTCTAGGTTATGTGTCATCCTGACAGAGAAAGAATTAAATCCCTGGAAGAAAAATGTGCTTCATTGTGTTTAATTCTTCAAAAAGAATTAAAAATTGTTTCCAGTGTAAAAACAAAAGGTACTTCCCAAGTCACTGTGACGATAACATCTGAAACATATAATTAGAAAAGCAAACTCCTGAAATTCTAGTTGGAAAAAATGTTAGCATCCCCCTCTGCCTTTAGTTTGTTTCACTGCCCGCCTCCCTCCCCATATTTGTGTGCTGCTGCCTGGCTGACTAAAGTGATTGAAAATGGTGCAGGTGGGAGTACAGGGAGCTATCTTCCTTATTGATCTCAGTTCTGAGCAGCCCCAGCAAATGAAGATGCTGCAAGAATCCTGCTCCCAATGAAACTGTAGTCTCTTCAACTGCTTTTTTTTTGTGGGGCTCATGGAACAAGAGCATTTGCTTGTTCATTTATTGTCTTTACACCTGAAGTGGTGATATGACTGCTTTTTCAGCTGTGGCAGTCCTAAAATACATGAGCACTAAATACAGGGACTAAACCTATGCATCTTTGTAGATTTCAGCCAGTACAGCATTAAGAAGAACAAGAAAGATCATGAATCCATAATTCCAGAAATCTGACCATGATCATGTTCTACTTGGTGAATAGGATATGATATTCCTGACAGCACATGTGTTTTATGCAGAAATTGCAGAAATTTCAAAATCCAAATTTTCATTTACATAAGACCAATTTCCATACACATTTCCATTTCAGATGTCACAATTTACAGTTAGTTCCAAGCTCTGCAATAAGCTTAAAGGAGCACAGTTATTAAAGTTATTGAAGAATATCTGTGCAAAAGATTAAGATTTTGGAGACAGTACTCAGACAATATGCCTGATCCCAAATCAATCTGAATTCTGCTGAAACTCTGGGGTTCTATTGCATATTAGCAAGACTATGTCCTTGCACAACTGGAGCTTCCCTCATTAATTTCTTTTTATTTTTTTCTGCCACCTTCTTTTGTTCATTCTTGGAAACTTCTATTCCTTTCTACTTTTAATTTAAGCCCCAATCTTAAAGACCAATAATAAAAATAATAATAAAAAGAAAAATAAAATACGAGTCTTCCGCCTTCTGCCCAGACCACAGGCAATTTTAGGTCAAAAAGGAATTTAAGACACTCATAAAATAAGAATTTTACAAGTTTACATAATACAGAAATCTTGGTTTCCAGCATGAGAATCCTTAGGCATTCTGCTGGAGCCACTATACATCTCATTTTTTGACCTTCTAGAAAGTTTTTTATCCAATGTTATCCACTTAACATTCACATAGGCCAACACACAAGATGCATCCCAAGTTCTGAATCTTCTCTGTGGCATGAGTTTTCTTGTATGGGCTCATCATTTTCTGAGCCTTCCAGAGACTCCTCTCAAACCAGATTTTCTTAACATGGTATTAAATGACCCTTTTTCATCTGGTCTGGAGCTGTAGTCATCTAGATCTGCCCTTTAGAACAGTTCTAGTTTCCTGAGCCACATGCTCCAGAAAAATGCAACCCTTTTTGTTTTATCCATAACCACTCACAGGACTCTAGAGGCTCCTACCGTGGAGCTTTCTACTGCTGTCACTTGCAGAGAACTTAGCCTGAAGTATTTTACCTTTGGGCTTTTTACACTGAAAGTATACATTCACAAGTAGTGTCCTAATGACAGTATTTCCCACACCTGCATCATTCCCAGAAGCTACACTATCACTGAGGATTGCATTGTAGAAGCAGTTATGATTTTTCTGCGTTACTTTTGACCTATTGTTTCTAGCCATAAACAACAGTTGTAAATTTTTCTTTTTCAGGCAATTTTAAATAGAGAAAAAGAAATGGAAAGAATAGGAAAGCACTCCCTTTAGCTATGAAGAGATGCATTAAAAGAAAAAAAAAAAATCAAACATAAAAGAGAAAAATAAAATACATGTAAGAAAGGCTTGCAACACCAAACAAGTACAGGTATATGTAAGACGTTTTGTACACCTCGAAGAGATGACACTGAAATTATATTAAAAAAAAAAAGTGTTTAACACATCAAAGTGTGAATCTTAGGGAGTTTCAGGAGTGGCTACAATAACAGCAAAAATAAGATGCTGGAGGGAAGTATTCTTTTAAAGATGATTTTAGGAGAAAATGCTAATGTATACAGTAAAGAAAAACTTTCAAAGAGCAATGACTTCAAGCCTATGCAATCTTGACATTGTCCTTCTTTACTGGAAATTAAATTAAGCACATCTTCATGCTATTTGTCACAAAAAATGGTAAGCAGTGAAATGGTTGATATAATCACATCTATTCAAAACTAAAAGCTCATACATCTGTGAGTGAATGCCTACAACAGGAAATTGACCATATTACATGGGCTAAGGTATCTTTTTGACCATCAAGAGCAATAGTATTATCCTTGATCCAGGCACATATTAAGGCATACAGGAAAAACACCTGCAGAATTCAAATACATGATAAATTTGCAAAGTAAAAGTGTTTATTATATTGAAATAGAAAGAAGTATTTAACACTGCTGAAAAAACTAAAGGCGTTCATCATACTTTCAAGATTTGTGTGCATAATAAAGGAGTTAGAAGCAATGAAGCAGACAAGTTTGTTATAGAACTATACTTAGAAACTGGTGAAAATACTGTTGCCAAGGTCAAAAGCAAATGACCCAGGCAGCTGACAACTAACACATGCCCTTTTCTGCAGCTAGTAGCAAGTAGAGAGAGATGTTAATAGCATTCAGTGATGCCTCTGTGATACACATACACCTTTTTTCATTTGCCTCTGGACATAGTTTCACAAGATGGCTTCAACAGGATTAAGGGCTCACTGCCACTGAAGTGCGGAAAAGTCCAGATACCCCCTTTCACTTCATCCCATGCTTTTGAAGGTGATTTTGGAGCATTGTTTCTAAATAGGAAGCTAATCCTTCTCACAGAAGAAAATTAACCTGTTTTCTTCGGCTACAGCGGGGATGGAGAGAAGAAATAAACTTAATGTTGGCTTAGTGTTTATAATTTGCCTACTGTGGTATCAGACAATTCTAAGAGTTGGGATCAAGAGAAGATAGATGATGATGATTACGGAGGGTGGGGAAGGATACTAGCCCTCTCCCTTGCTGTAGCTTGGAAATCATCTAAATCCAGATATGATTTGTTTGAAATAAAAGAAGTACTTATTAGCAGCTGGCTCTGCTGAAGCCTCCTTTGACATGGTGCTGGAGTTAGTCTTGAACCTGGAAGTAAAGCAGTTTGCTTGAACCGTTTTGCCCGTAACTATTGCCAAACCATCTGTTAGAGACTATCCTCTATTCTCAGAGGAAGTTGCAAACAAACTGAGTTTTCTACAATTCCTGGAGAGGCAAATTCTTCCTTTTATAAGCATTATTTTGACTATGCAAGGAGTTAGACGCTTGTATTCATTTTTCCCTAGTTCTTTGCTTGCCTTCCTATTAGTGACATATAACCCTAAAATTAACTACCCCCTCCCACTCTTTGTCACCTACACTTGCCACTAGGGACCCAAATTCATGACCTCCTTCCCAGATATTCTGTCTGTTGGGAAATAATTTGTTCTCTAAATCCCCTATACATGAGACCTTCACTTCCTACTAGTCTCATATTTCCTTTCACGCCTTGGCATCTTCACTTCCCCAAAACTCTATAGCATGGCAGATTTTAAAGCATGAGTCTTTGTATGGCTAAATTTCTGTCTTGATCACTTTCTGGATTCATCTCCAAGACTCTGCATCTTTCTCAAAGAACTGCAAAGGCCTATTTTCCCTGTTGTTACTAGACAGTATCACAAAGTTGCCAGAGGCCATCATGACCCCCTGTATTTGTAGCGAAATCATAACAAATTTCCCTTAGGCAGAAAATTAGGAAGGGGTATTTCTCGGATTGGCCAGATATCCAATCATTTTAATGGACTAGCAACTGAAGGGCCACATTTTAGAATATTTCTGGCAACCCCTCTCATTAGCATGAACCAGTACTATTCATCTGTCTCCTTTGTAAATTTAAACTGACTGTAGTCATGCGTTGCTGTTTGCAAAGCACAAAATAGACCAGTACAGTCAGTCTTCTAACCTGTATAAATACATTCACACAGTTAACTACTAAATTCTATTTTAAAACATGCTAAATTTGGTGTCTTTTTCAACTGGAGTTGTGTCAGTCACTCCTCTTAGTACCTGAAAATAAAAAATATCTACTAATTATTTAGCTTTTGAAAACTATTTTTCTTCTCTTATATACCAAAATTCTCCTAATACTTTCTTAATATTTTTATTTTCTAAATATACTGTATACTCAAAAACATAAGGGTGTTTTGTTTTGGTTTTAGAAGTATAGCTTTTTATTTTTTCATAGCATCTTGGAGATGAAATTATTTAAAAAATAAATCTGGCCAATTAAGGACACACAATGCTCCTAAATAAACAGCAATTTAGCTTAATTTGCTATAATTATATTACAAGTGGTTTTTTTCCAACGATAGGTATTACAAGCAAAGAGTTAATCACATTTCTATAAACAACCACCATATTTCTTGGAAATTTAATTTTCATTTAATTGAATGCTGTTTTCTAGATTTAGTAATGCAATATATCTAGTCTACCTACTGCCCACATCCTCTTGCCTCATACAAGTTTTACATAAATTACATTTAATTCACAAATTCACCATGCTGTAAACAAAATGATTAAAATTCATTATTTCACAATGTAGTACATCTTGTTAGCCAGGCCTAAGACCATGGAAAGAAGACAGAGCTAACATATGCTTCTAACAGCTTCCTCCCACCTCTCATGCCCCTGTTCACTGTTTAGGTTCTTATTTAGCAAAGCACATGATTGATTTAAAGCCATGGGGTCATTTGCATTTAAACTATATGCCTAAAAAATAAGCATTTGCTTATGTGTTCTGTGAATACAGAATCTAATTTAGTACTTGCATATGAGAAAGTTAACTTTCACTATCAGACAAGTCAGGAAAAAAAAAAATCAATCCAAATTAAACAGTCAAAGGGTCAGAAAAGTATCCCTGCCTATTTGAAATCATGGACAAAATCAGCTTGTGATGTATGTTAAACAACTGCTTAATGATGAAGTGCATGTGTAGCCATTCATTTTCCAGTCATTCAAAATGGCTGTGCAGAGGGACCTAACTGCACACGCCTATTTCACAGGAATATCCATTTCACAAGGATATCCATCAAAATGAACAGGAATCTGGAATTAACAGCTCTTTCCTAGAGGCCATTATCCCTCAAAAGCCAAATGTACCTTCAGAACAGAGGCTGTTCCTCTGCCTATTACAGCTCATTGGCTTTACCCTGTGTTTAGTAACATGCTAACTATGCACAATTCTTACTCTTAACTGTAAATAAAGATATCTTTTCAGATTCTTAACTGAAAGAAAAAGTCCTTCCAGATTAATGGAAATATATACATAGAGAATGGCCATGCCATAGCTCCCTCTCCCAGTAACTTCTGGTGTCAGAGATACCTCTATGAAGAGCACTGAAGATAGCAATACTAAAACATGTGCCAAGCCTTTTTTTTCCTTACAGCTAAAGTTGCTACTTGCTTCTGTTTGTCAGTCTGCTTTGCTAAAACTTTTGCACTTTTCTAGCAAACTTGGTTAATATTATCAAGAACTAACATTAACTTTTTTTAACTGAGTGAATTATTAAAACAAAACCCACAAAATATTTCTCCAAACTTTAAGATATTGAATCAACATAGCAAGGTAAAAAGAATGACACAGCTACAGTTAGTGTAAATATTTTGGTTTGTAACATCCAGAATAAATTTTGAAATTAGCAATGACTAGAAATCATAGACC
Source organism: Psilopsiagon aymara (assembly GCA_024733675.1). Classification (NCBI taxonomy): domain Eukaryota; kingdom Metazoa; phylum Chordata; class Aves; order Psittaciformes; family Psittacidae; genus Psilopsiagon; species Psilopsiagon aymara. The sequence goes on from JANRGW010049406.1 coordinate 56,134, forward strand.
AATGATTTCTAGAAATGCCTGACCAATAATCTGTCTCAAATGGTCTTCATCTCAGTCATAATGCACAAATATTATGTAAGAATACATCTGCAGTCTTCTTTTCTTCTCTGCTGCACCACTTTCTGTGCCTCTGCTCACCAAGGTTTCATGAACTGCCAACAGCAAAGTACATCTTATGGTATGTCCAGACAAGAATAAAGTGGAGCTGAGGACTGACACAGCAGCAGTCACTGTCCTCCCTATGTGTATTGCAGCTGGCACAAATGAAGACCAGGATAAATTTTATAATAAAGTAGAAAAAAACCTCTCCCTACTCCCCTACATTATAACAGAAATCTGAATGTGCTTTTCCGCACTTACCATTACTTGCTGCATCTGGCTGTTGAAGTCCATAAGACTGCGGTGTAGGCATAACATATCACAATTCACCCACGGGTATTGTGAAGACAACTATAGCTTAGGGACAGTGACATGAATTCTGCTGATATGTATCCTTTGTAAAAAACATTTAATAACTCAAGTTTTGGTTGTACAACCAAAACATGGTAGCTTCTGTACTAATGAACTTAATCTTCCTGTAGGAGTAGATTACAGCAGCAGTGCACAGAAAAACAGATAAGATCAAAAATCCTATGTACTGATGCTTGTCAGGAGGCCCATTTGCTTATTTTCCTCTGATTCATTAGATCTAATAAATCAATGTGTCACCTGTCATATTTCCTTTTCAGAAAGTAGGCATATCTGCATTTTTCTGTATCTCATTTCATCGAATATGAGTTTCTAAGTTTCTGTAAGATTCATGGCAGTTTTGCAAAGAAGAAAGGATGGCATAATATAAAATCATAGAGGATGCAAAACCCATGTGTGCACTATGTATCTGTTTTCATTTTGATAATTAATAAGCTCACACAAAATTGCATTTTAGAATATGAAGAAAGCAAGTACTTCTGCTACTAGTTTAGCTGACAGAAGAAAAACAAGTATGGGAACTGCTGGCTTAGCAAGGATAACCAATGAGGTGTTGAAATAAATTTAGGGTTTTCTCACCGCGATTTGTAAAGCTATTAACCACTCACAGTGCTGATGAGTTCATTATACTCCTAGGAAACGTACTCCAGTAATTCATCTTTTAATGTATTTAGGCAAAATAAGGAAATTGCAAACTATCTAATGCAATTTAATTAGGTAACAGAGAACATAAAAGCCATAAAAAGGTTCAAAATAACTGCAATTGTAGCAATTTTGATTGATCTGAATTTATAAAAACCTTTTTGCTTCAAACTTATTGCCTGTGAATTCAAACCAAGTTAGAGTTGATAATTTTTTTTTTTTTTTTTAAATAGGCTGAAAATCAACTTCTCGAGTCCTTACCATGAAGACCAAAGCTAAAGAAAAAAAATCTGCCCAAAGTTGAAAATTAAAAATCACTCATTGAATCACGGAATCATAGAACAGTTTGGGTTGCAAGGGAACTTAAAGTTCATCTAATTCCAACACCCCCGCCATGTGCAGTACACCATCCATTAGACAAGGTTATTCGATACAAAACCTGTTTGATTAGTAGATTTTAGTAGATTACTGTAAAACTTAGTTGATTACTGTGGCTCACTCTGAACACAGTCATTTCTGCCAATTCCAGGGGCAGGACCACCAGTAACTGATTCATGGCTAAGGGAAGCTGCCCAGAAAAACAGACAGAGAGCAGCAAGGGAGCTCACAGTGAGGTAAAAATCAGGACCAGATGGTTGGTATGGAGAATGATGAACTCAGGTAAAAAAGCAAAAGCAGACCTACTTCTTTTGCAGCACTTTGATAACTTGCTGTTTCTCCTGATGTCACCTGCACTACCAACAACTGGAGCTTAATTAGGCAGAATTTGGGAAACCCAGGCACCTATGCGTCACTGGAATTGCTAAGAGCTTCTTCATGAGAAAGGAAAGGATCTCTACCCTTAAATTTGTTCACTTGTGTTTGGTCGGAAATGAAAATACTTGGATTGCTCTGCTAATGAACAGAAGATGACATTATCTAAGTGAATATGGTAAAATTATCTCATGTTTTTCACTTAACTGTTGGCCACAATAGCTCTTCAAAAAAATTCAAAATAGAACTACTTGATCTTTGTTTAGTAATCATTGAGCAGACCCGCTGTACACCTGAAATGTATGTCTGCATCAAAAGTTACAAATTACTACACAAGTTACAAGTGTTCATAAGTAAACTGAAATAGTTGCTTCTTCTGGTAGCTGAAAAAACTTTTAAGTAAATAGGAAACACATAAGTGCAGCAGCTTATGTAAATTAACTTATTTAGCACTGCATTTATTTTATGATTGATTAAAAGAAGCAATGTTACTCAAACCATTAACAAACTGCACTGCTCTCTAGTAACATGTTAAAACCAGTACAATTTTACTAAATACCTAAAACATCCAAAAGACTTTGTCTAACTGCTTTTTCAACCATGTGCCAATGGCTTTTTTTACAAGCTGAAATTACCTCCCAATTTTTTAAGTATTCCTTGATACGTATCAGAAAAAAAATGCAAACACAACTGCTAATATATGAAAAAAAAAATAAAGTAATCTTGAACTCTGGGTCAGAACTATCTCCTGCCATCCAGAAATTAAGATTAATTAAGTTACCAGCAAGAATCTTGTACTCCTCTGTCACCTCCCAGAAGATCTGAAGATCTGAATAGCCACAAGGTGTGTCCCTGCACAGCTTTAATTATGATCATTGCCTGAAATATAACCAACTCTGTTTTTTTTTTTTTTTAATCTGCAGAGGAATCACTCAACTACTCAGTCATAAAATAATAATATAAAGAATAAAATTACAAACTGCATGTTATCATTAAACACACACACACCAATTTTTAATTCTCCATTTGCAAAATCCTCAAGATGGGTTTCTTTTTTTGTAGGTAGTTACTGCTGCAAAGCTGAATACAGCCTTTCTGCTTTGAGATCTAATTGATCTCCCTAGTATTACCTCAGCCAAAATAATCAGCTGCATCATATAATTTCCTAGCAGAAAATCTCCCCTTGCAGTCAAATACACATGAAAACTACTGATTATCAAGAAGTATATGACACATCCATTCATTTTAATACCATTCCACAAGCATCTGATTAGGAAGAGAAAATCCAGCAAGTGAGCTAACTTGTGCTACTAATGCTTGTACAGTTGCAACTATCTACTTCATACATTGCTTTTAAACTTACTGATATTTCAAGAGGTCTATGAGACAAACACAGAATCAAATAAAATCACAGAATCACAGAAACATAGAATCTTAGAATCACAGAATCATAGAATAGTTAGGGTTGGAAAGGACCGTAAAATCATCTAGTTCCAAACCCCCTGCCATGGGCAGGGGCACTTCCCACTAAACCATGTCACCCAAGGCTCTGTTCAACCCGGCCTTGAACACCGCGAGGGATGAAGCATTCCCAACTTCCTTGGGCAGCCCATTCCAGTGCCTCACCACTCTCACAGTAAAGAACTTCCTCCTTATATCCAATCTAAACTTCCCCTGTGTAAGTTTGAACCTGTTAACCCTTGTGCTATCACTACAGTCCCTAATGAAGAGTCCCTCCTCAGCATCCTTACAGGCCCCCTTCAAATACAGGATGGCTGCTATGAGGTCTCCACGCAACCTTCTCTTCTCCAGGCTGAACAGCCCCAACTTTCTGAGCCTGTCTTCAAACAGGAGTTGCTTCAGTCCCCTGATCAACCTTGTGGCCCTCCTCTGGACTTGCTCCAACAGTTCCATGTCCTTTTTATGTTGAAAACACCAGAACTGCACACAATACTCCAAGTGAGGTCCCAAGAGAACAGAGTAGAGGGGCAGAATCACCTCCGTCAACCTGCTGGTCACACTCCTTTTGATGCAGCCAAGGATACGGTTGGCTTTCTGGGCTGCAAGCACACAATGAATCTGGCTCATGTTAATTTCTTCATCGACCAACACCCCCAAGTCCTTCTTCGCAGGGCTGCTCTCAATCTCTTCCCTGCTCAACCTGTAGCTGTGCCTGGGATTGCCCTGACCCAGGTGTAGGACCTTGTACCTGTCATGGCTAAACTTCATCAGGTTGGCATCAGTCCACCTCACAGGCATGTCAGGGTCCCTCTGGATGGCACTCCTTCCCTCCAGTGTATCAATCGAACCACTCAGCTTGATCATCGGCAAACTTGTTGAGGTGCACTCAATCCCACTGTCCATGTCACTGACAAAGATGTTGAACAAGATCAGACCCAGCATCAACACCTGAGGGACACCACTCGTTACTGGTCTCCAGCTGGACACTGAGCCATTGACCACAACTCTTTGTGTGCAGCATTCCAGCCAGTTCTTTATCCACCAAGTGGTCCACCTATCAAATTGATGTCTCTCCAATTTAG
>JANRGW010049411.1:0-19154 GCA_024733675.1 Psilopsiagon aymara
CCCCCCCCCCCCCCCTTTTGGGGCGGGGGGGAAAGAAGGAGGGAGAAGTGAGTGAACAAAACTGCTTGTTTTACAGCTTAAATGGCGACAGCTCTTTTAAGAGGGGGAGGTGGGTGAACAAACTGCGTGGCTGATTTACAGCTTAAACCACGACATGCCTACACCAATGATACCTTTTATTCCTTCTGTATATTGAGTACACCTACGCCTGTGGTCATCCAAAAATTTTGTCTATACTGTGCAACAAGATCAAAGATAATGTAAGCAGCATAGCTAGACATTTAAATGTACATTTCAGATTTGACTGAAATACACAAAGTGAGATCAAACCTTTTTTATAAAATAGTTTTATAACTGTTTATATGATTACATCTCTGATAGTTAAAAAGAAATTTTAAGCTAGACACAAAACACATTTACTTTTTTTACAGGTGGGCATTTAATTTCAACTCACAAACACCAGGTTTGGCATGTGGAGTTTGATTCACTCTCACTGTTTTTTTGTTGTCAGAACTTGTGGAGCTTCAGGTTGGTTGTTCAGAAAGTGAGAATGTAAAAATTCATTTCAATTTTTCTGCATTTAATTTTAAATCCTTTTCAATGGTGTGGCTACAGTGGCCACAGCATAAATAAGAAAACAGGATTTGCATTTAGAATACTGCAAAATACTGTATTCCTTTGGGTACTCTTAGAAAGATACCATATACTCATTCATATATATCGAGATAAGAATACTGAAAGCAAAGCAATATGATTAAGGACATGCAGCTGTTGGAAGAAGTCCAAAGGAAGGCCAGGAGGGTGATCATGGGGTTGAAGAACCTCCCATATAAAAATAGTCTGAAAAAGTTGGGTCTGTTCAGCCTGGAGAAGAGAAGGCTGTGTGGAGAACTCATAGCAGCCTTCCAATATCTGAATGAGACCTATAGGGATTCTGAGGAGGGACTCTTCATTAGGGACTGTAGTGAGAGGACAAGGGGAGATAGGTTCAAACTTAAACATGTGAAGTTTAGATTGGATATGAGGAAGAAATTCTTTAATGTAAGGGTAGTGAGTCACTGGAATGGGTTGCCCAGGGAGGTTGTGAATGCTCCATCCCTGGCGGTGTTCAAAACCAGGTTGGACATAGCCTCGGGTGATAATGTTTAGTGCGAGGTGTCCCTGCCCATGGCAGGGGGGTTGGAACTGTATGATCTTAAGGTCCTTTCCAACCGTAACTATTCTATGATTAGATGTTTCTAAATGCAAAACGTTACAAGAATGTGGTTTAACGGGCACTAGGAACTTGAGTCAGGCTACTTATACAGCACTGTCTAGAGTGGAAAATTAAAATGACAGGTTTAAGGCATAAAGACAATCTCATTCTTACTCAGCTTTAGGGTTCCTGCTAGTTTCTTTCTTATGAGGTGTAATGAAATAGTACATACGCATCTAATATAAACAGTGAGACTTTTATAGATATGTCAAAAGGATACCATCTGATATAAAATAAAATAAATTGCATCTTGTAAAAATTCTATAATTTATTCTTATAGGCATTTCCCAATGAGAGATATGGAGCAAAAAGTAAAGCCTATATATTTTACTTAGTATATTATCAAGGTAATAAAGTATAGTTTTCAATTATGGGAGATAAAAAATCTGCCTTTAGCTAAACTAATAAACAGTGTCATTAAAGCTCATGCAATTTTAATTAATGAATATTTAAGATTTTTAGACCATTTCATTTCTGGTTAATAGGCTCAGTGACACATGCATGAATATGCAGTTCTCCTCTTCCTCTTTTCCTTTATGTTACTTTCAACTTCTTTGGATTCCGAAGTTGTAAAAAGTTGCTCTTCTTTTTTCCCCATTCTTATTCATCTGACTCAGTCATTACTTGATTTTCTCACAATTATGAAGAAATTCCACTTGAGGCTACAATAGATGATTGCAGACTTTCTCTAAAACAACACAGCCTCCTCCCATCTCCTGATAATGACATCAAGAAAACATTTATGGTTTAGAGATACTTGGCAAGTAACTGCATTCCTTTCCTATCAAGTTTTATGGCTTTTATACAGCCGGCATAGCCCATTTAATCTCATACTCATTCAATACATACTCTTTTTACTGGTATTTTCCTGCATACCCTCTTATAATTAGGAACTAGGCCCCTGAGGGCCTAATTAGCCAACATGTGAATGTAATTATAACCCCTGAAATGTTTTTTTTTTTTCCATGTGTGTCTGTGATATGACTTTGACCATGCATAATGTGAACCTACTCACAAGAAAAGTTAATCTCCTGATCATTTGTAAAGAAAGCCTTTCTCAGATTTATAGAAGGAATACAAATGGTTATAGAATAATCATACTCTGGATAGAGTATTAAATATGTAGTGCTCATATGGCAGTATTGAAGAAATAATCCAAGTTTCAGAGCTCTTTACTACCTCTCTATTTCCATTGAATTGTTAAATTCTGTGATGCTGCTAATGTGTCAATAATATCTGGATTTACTTTACTTCTGGGATTTTTAAACTTTATTTAAATATTTGAGATTTTAGCTACACATTATTTCAATGCTTCTTTGGGGCAAGGGGTTATAGAAACTCCCATTCTCAGGGTCTAAAGTGTGAGGAAAGTAAACCCCAAACTTCTGAAATGCTATTCCCAATATTTTCTGAAGCCTGTTTTTTAACATTATTTTTGTCACATTCTCTGAATTAGTGCTGGCAAATGTCCCAAGCACCTGAATGTTTTTATTTTGCTTCCCATGACTGGGCTAAGCCTTTATTGGGATACCTTTCAGATCTTTAAGGACTGTTACAGAAATGAATCGTAAATATTAACTTGCATGGACAAACAAGTCTGATACAGAATTAGAAGTATTCTAGGCTAATACCTAGTTATTTCATGCTGGTTTCCTTACTAAATGTCTACTGGATATAAAACCTCACAAAAAAAGAAAATTCTCTTCAATTTTAGTGTTTAGTACTGTGTTGGTAATGTCCTGATTGGGCTTGTGTTTGTTAGGAAAAAAAGCTGTGTGGCAGCCGAAAAGGGAAATGACAACTTTTTTTTGAAAAGATGTTTATCTTTGAATACAAATATTGTACATGCATGGAAAACCAACTAAACCAAATTCATGAGAATATATTGAAGCTAACAAACTTACATGGACAGCTTAATTGTCAAAATGGCCTGTTATTGGATCTTTCTTGTTTGGAGAGTTTGGCTTTCTTTTTTACTTAATCTCTAAGGACATTTAATCATAAACTTACAAACATGTCCTGGAAATATGTGGCTGCTTAAATTGACTCCTATGAGATGTAACAGGCTGGCATTATGGCAAAGACTTGGCATATCAAAGCTACTTGTGGTTGGCACCTTCCATTTTCATTAAAAATGAAGCACTACAGCAGATGGGCTTCGAAGATACTTTTAAGATTTACATGCCAGCCCATGGGATGATTCCAGTGCAAACCATTCCTTTACAGAGCATGCTAAGTCAAGGGAGGGGACTAGGCAGCCTGTTTGTCACACGTTAGGATATTTTCAAGTGTTTGATGTTGCTAAATTTCATTCTGCCTGTGCAAACAAGTAATTTTAATAGGGGAAGCTTACATCTCTCAAGTATTTGTCCTGTACCAAATGTAGCTTAAAAACATAATAAAATAAAATTCACTGAAATAAACAACGCTCTACAGATGCAGGTTTAACCCATGTGGCACCCTAGCTGCTAATGGCATATTTGGTCTCAGGATTAATTTCTCAGTTTGGCTCTCTGCTGAAAAAAATGGGAATATTGCCACTGAATTCAGTTGGTGTTAGAAAAATCAGTCTCCCCAGTGATAAGAATTTTTCAAGGCAGTCTATCAGTGCATGTTACAACATACAAACAAGGGAACTATGGAGCTATTTAAGTATAAATTGTCTTAAGCTACAATGAAAAAGCACAGTCCTTTATTAATTTCTATTTAATTTACTATATGAAGAAGTTGTTTCTTTCTTTGATTTAGTTGAATTAATGATTTGTACTACCTACAATCCTACAGTATTTAAACAATAAAGCTATTGGGAATCCTTGGAGAGTTTCAAAATGTCACCAATTTTGACAGTTACATCTATGATTTCTGATAAGTTTTCACATTAAATATTTACCAGACTGCTGGAACAGGCTGAATCTGCTTGCTGTCTTCAAGGTCTAACAAAAAAATCCCAGTGTCACACCAGTGCATCTCCAAACATTCTCTTTGTGCACCTCTGACGGCATGAGCTTTCTGCTTTACCAATTAAAATGTCATGTTCAATTGGTCTTTGCATAGAGCTTCTGAGAAAATCATTGGTCTTCACCATGCATCTGGACGTGTCTCAAAAAAAGGAAAACAAATCACTGATCATGCAGGGATATTCTTTGGGACATCATGGACATAAGGCCTTTTTGTGCAACTTAAGCCTGCATTTTTGAACCTTGGAGTTTTTTCTTTCTGACGCTTGTTCCACAATTGAACAATGTTCCTCTGTCCTGCTGTGAAAGCAAAATTAGAATTTCCACCTACAGTCCCAAAATTCTAAATCCTGCCACAAGTCTTTTTTCACAGCTTTCAGAGTTTTTATCTTTTTCCTTACCAAAACTTTCCTGGTGTTTTTTTCTGTCTTTGGAAATTGTAGTGTGGAAAGGCAACAACTTCTTGCAGACAAGCATGAGAAAATTATCTCTCCTGGGGAGTATACCTTTTATCCAAAGCTGTTTCAGTCTCTACAGGCTTCTATTAAAATTTAGTAACATATCTGTGCTCAGATCTGTGAAGGCTTGTCTGTGAGTTCAAATACCTAGTTGCACATAGTTACAAGAAATACTGTAATGTTCTAATTCTGTCATTAGTTCATTAATTCTATAGAAGTTCCCTAAATTACAATAAATATCAACTGCACTAATGACAGGGACTTTGTGCACTGCAGAGGTCTATTAAGAAATGAATAGAAGACCGTATCATGTGGTATCTTGCTAGTCATTAGATCTTTTTATTAAGCTGCCTATAAATGAGATCATGTATGCCTTGGTTTAAACAGTTGACATCTTTGTATGTTCCTGAGTTGATCAGAAAGAGTATTTGTAGCTATGAACATTTTAGCTACTGGGCATAGATCAGAAATATTTGGTTATGTTTTCTGTCTTTTTAAAAATACGTTAATCTTACTTTGTTCTCAGGGTTTTTTTAGAGTATCTCTGTTCATTAAACAGAGCTGCACAATGTTAAATGCTATAAATCACTGCAAAAACCTGGAGTATTTACAAAGGGATAAATCTAAATATGTCTGGAATCACTTACTGGAAGGTAATGCAATAGTCATGACACAGTTTGGCTCTGGTAGTGACCATTTGTGCTACCAACCTCAATTACATCTGAGTCAGAGATGTCAATAAAGCTAAGATCCTTCCTGAATCACTTTTTAAAAATATATGGCTGTAACAGTTAACTTCAAAAATACCCCTAACCAAAAACTCGGTCTTTAAAGAATTAAGACACAGGGGCACTTCCAGATCTTGTTTCCAGGACTTTCTCACAGTGCTCTGTTGTGGTATACCTCCTTGTGGCATTTGGTGACCACCTGAAATTTTACTTCCTGCTTGTGAAATTACAGGTTTCTTCACTTGGCTGCTAAAGAGTTTGTATCTATCTCTATGGATTCACCTCACATTATGCGATTGGACCAGGAGCAGTAACTGTAGCAACAATATGCCTACCAAGAACTGAGGAATCAGCAGAAAGCAACAGCAGAAGCCAGTTATTCATCATAATCATCATTATTAGCAGAAATATAAGATCCAGAATGAATTCCTACAGGACTCATTTGTTAAAAATAGCCAGTGTTTTGGATGGGTAGTGTGTTGTTTTTGTAAGGCTTCCTTATGCACTTAAAGGAAGTTAAATGAATCTGGTTTGGGAAGGGAAGTTGTTGAGCTTTTTTTTTTGGTGGGGGGGAGGTGGTGGTGGTGGTTATTGTTTTAAATTAGAATAGGTATTTTTATCCTTTTTATCCAAAGTCATTGTTTCTCCATACAAAAATACTAAGTGTAAACTGCTGTTTGACTTATAAGAGTTTTGTCTATTAAAATTCTAATTTTAGGGAATGGAACATTAATTTGTTGACAGTGAACATTAATTTACTTATGCAATGAGTGGAGAAAAGTTTGATTCTGAGTGCCTTGAAACATTGTCTAGGGAAGCCATTCTGTCTCCTTTGGCTATGAAGAGATCTTCACTCTCTTAGATGTCACTAATAATAGCAGAAGTGTTCCTGTTTGCATTAATGAAGTTCTAGCTATGCATGCAAGGACAAATTTTATGAGTGAAACTGTATCAATAATGTACATAGGTTGTAATGCAAGAATAAGGCTCAGCATACTAAATTCTAGTGTATAGTAACACAAGATAAAAGAAGCAAGATGTTAATAGAGCTGAAAAATCTACAACATTGACATTAGATGGGAAAAATGACATCTTAATCGAGGCTTCAGTTGCACAAAAGGTGGAATAGTAAGAAAAGTCTGAAGATTTACTTCAAGTCATAAAATAACTATATTGTTAAAGTATACTAAACGAGTACGTAGGGTCTTCTGTGTGAGTGAAGTAAAGGATTCTCCCCTAGACTGCTGGATTGCCAAAGTCTTTAAAACACAGATGAAATAAATACCAATCACCAAGGAAGAGCCTGACTGGAAAAGAGAAATGCATGTGAGATTCATGCTGCAGCTGCTGGCTCAGTTGTTTCTGCACCACATTGCAAGTGCTACAAAGCAACCCTCCATTCATTTGAGTTTGGCTTTTTTGACATGACATTTCTTTGTTCTTATTTTAAGTAGGGGATGGTTTTTATATTTGGAGCTGACTTTGACTTACAGCACAGCCAATTCTCATGCCTCCCAAAGGAATGCTTGCCTAGAGGCTTTATTTCCAATCTGAAAATTCATAGAAATGGAAAACTTACATATTTGCTGCTACAGAATCTCACAAAGTTCTCTTTACCTTGAGCCTGTCTGTGGTTAAAATGAAAACTATTGAACTTAACTGGAGCTCAAGAACCCAGCCACTGTCTTTTCTACTGCAGAGATAAGGTTTGTAATGCATTATTCCCAGGATAAGCATGCATAACTTTTAAATTTGTTAAAGCATTGGCATTTCCATTATGGATGATAACCTGTGATCTAGAAATATTTACCTGTGATCTATGAGTATTTACTAAACTATATTCACTTGTTTTCAATGTTCTGTGTTCTCACTGGGCTGCAGCCTGATCAAAGGGACCTAGTATTCCAGGTGTAAATACTATTCTTTGTTTGAAAAGTGCAGAATTTCAAGTGTTACATGTTGCATGCTTACAGGATCATGCCATCACTGTCTTCTAGATGAGTACTTTGGAATCAAAGACAAATTATCTCGAAATGAACATTCAGGAGGAGTAGTTTAAAATTCTTTCTAAGGAAAAGAATCATACCTGATGAATGCCATCAGCTTCCTTAGCTGCTCTTGAAATTTTAAATGGAACAGTTTATCAGCCTCCTAGCAGTGTGAATCACTAAGTGCCTTGTGTGATCCTATTTACATGCTTTTCAAAGAATGACAGTTGAAAAAGTTTTTTGTCTATTCTAACATGTTCTAGAAATATTTGGAAAAAAAAAACAAACACAAGCAATTGAGTGTTCTCAAGCTCTAACATCTGACACTAGAGAGACTTCAGTTATTGAAAGTGCGGAGAATAAGACACATGATGAAAGTGTGTTCAGAAATATTGAAAGGTGTAGTGAACACTGATCAGTTGTATTTTCTTCTGTGGACAAATATTTTATTGGATGTCATGGTTCACAGCAAAGTTAGAACTGATATTTGTTACATGAGCTATAATGACTGTAGAAGTATTATCTATTGCTTTAGCTATAAAATTTAAAGTGTTTTGATGTCTGTATGAATCTACATACAGCATTCACTGTCTTAAATAGTGACCTTACTCTATGCACAGATGTAAAAAGTTAGGTGCAAAAAATTACTAGCATTTTAATAACAATGTGTTTTTTTATACTGTTCCTTAAAGCATAGGAACATGTATTCATAAAAACGTATTTTATTAAACGGAAAAAGAGAAAAAGGGAAAAAGAGACATAATCCTGAAGCATGGAATCATAGAATGATTTGAATTAAAAGGGACCTTGAAGATCATCTGGTTCCAACCCCCTGCTGTGAAAAGGGACACCTCACATTAGATCATGCCACCCAAGGCTCTGTCCTATCTGGCATTGAACACTGTCATGGATGAAGTATTTACCACTTCTTTGGGGAACCTGTTCCAGTGTCTCACCACCCTCACAGTAAAGAACTTCTTCCTAATATCTAATCTGAGTGTAGCCCCTTCTACTTTAAAGCCATTCCCCCTTGTCTTATTCCTGTATGCCCGCGTAAAAAGTTCCTCTCTAGCTTTCTTGTAGGCACCCTCTAGGTACTGGAAGGATGCTATAACATCTCCCTGAAGCCTTGTCTTCTCTGGACTGAACTGCAACTCTCTCAGCCTGTCTTCATAGAAGAGGCGCTCCAGCCCTCTGATCTTCATGGCCTTCCTTTGGACTTGTTTTGGCAGGTCTGTGTCCTCTTAATGTCAGAGGCCCCAAAGCTGGACACAGTAGTGCAGATGACCAGTAGAGAAAAGCAGAGGGCAAGAATTATGTCCCTCAACCTGCTAGTCACAATTCTTTTAATGTAGCCCAGCATATGGCTGGCTTTCTGGGCTGCAAGCACACATTGTTGGGTCATATTGAGCTTTTAATCAACCAACAGTCCCAGGTCTTTCTCCTCAGGGCTGCTCCCAATCCATTCCCTGCCCAGCCTGTATTTGTGCTTGGGATTGCCCTGACCCAGGTGCAGGACCTTGCACTTGTCCTTATTGAATTTGGTGAGGTTTGCACAGTCCACCTCTCCAGCTTGTGGAGGTTTCTTTGGATGTCACCCAACAGATTTTTAAAAAAATATTAAAAATGCTAAACTTGCTGTGAAATTCAACTTTAGCAAATGCAAAATTAAGTAGTACTTGAGAACTGTATTTCTAGTGAGGTCTCAACTATGAACATATTCAGTGATAAGGGGTATCAATCACTTTTAGCATCATAACAATTTCTCTTCTGCTCACGTTCTTTTCACTGAACTGTCAAGTAAAATAGAATCAAAAGTTGAAATCAGCACACTGTTGAGATCAAATGCTCCCTTTTTACATCTGTATGTCAAGAAATCTGAAACTTGCTCCTTAAAACACAGGGATTGTATCCATTAAGTGCTCCTGTTTGCCCTAAATAGTTCTTGAGCTATATCACAGAGATGTAAGTGGGTTGAGTGAAATTAAATTAAATTAATTATTATGATCAATCATGTTTCAGATGGTAGTGGCCAAGTAGCAACTACTGTAGTAGATGAGGTACAGAGTCAGAGGAGCAAATGCTTATAATCTAAACAGATGAGATGAAAAATATAGGTTAGGGGAAAGATTTAGTGAATGAGTGACCCTGAATGAGTGACCACAGATTGTAGAAAGTGTATATAATTTCCTAAATTTTTTATATTAAAAGAAATTAAGGATTTACTAGGAGGGGATCAATTGAAAAGAACATGCAAGAAAAGTGAGTGGGATCTGTAAGGGGATAAAGTAGGAGTAGGGAAAATGGAAGACAGAGGCAGCATGGCAGGGATCTGAAGCAAAGGGACTGTAAGGAGAATTCTTAAAGTTATTGTATTTTCCTGAGTCCCTCCAGGTACCTTTTCTTATTTGGATTTTTGTCTAAAGCTATAAGGAGGAAGATGAGTGATAAAAGATGAGTGAATGAGGGAAGTATCACCTTGGTTCTAGTCAAAAAGGGAGTTCTTTGGCACGGTGTCAGCCACAGGCGATGGGAGTAAAAAAAGAGGCTTACAGAAACACTGATACCTCTCTATTGTACGCATTTTTAAAGGGCATGTGTTCATTGGGAGGTCTGCATACACAGTCAGTAAATGTGGCTCAGCTGTCTCTCCAGGATAATACAGGCAGTTTTCATTGGGGAATCTTAAGTGGTTCCAAAATATATGCTTTGAAAATTTTGGAGATATCTTAGCTAAAGACCTTTTACTTTCAGAAGCTGAAAAAGAAACATAAATAATAATATAGTGATCTATCTATGCTATTTGACTAGCAAGTAGATTAAAATCTTAAAATACTGATGAAGTTATCAGCACAAAAAAAAGGCAAATGTAACGGCTGAAACCAATCAAAGCTGTCAGTGTCAGGCAGCAGTATTTTCTCCAGAGCTAATCTATGCATGTTGTATTTATCATCTAAACAGCTCTAGTACTACAACCGGTGATGATATTATATTGCCAAAAGAAAGGGGAGAAAAAAAATCTTAGGGATAATCATTTATCTGACTTCTCCCTTCTCCTTTTCTTCTTGTAATGCCATTTACATTTAGTTCACATTTTAAAAGAAACGAAAAGCAAAAAAGAGGACAAGGTTCCAAATTTGACATCAGTCTTTCTATCCTCTCTTTTTTTCCCTTTGTTTTCTGCAACACTGTTTTAATTTTAGAAAGAAATTCTAAATTGACATTTAAATGTTGGCAGGGCAATTCTCATTCTCTGCCTTGTGAAACGGTCTCTGAAATGTACAATTATGCTGTCATCTTTAGCACTCCACATTGGACAGAGTTTAATTATTAATGTGTTTCCCTCGGAGAATGACTCGATCATGTCACAACTCTAGACAAATACAGCTAATGCAAAATCATAAAATATTCACTTGAATACTGCTGAACTGACAGGAAATTAATTCTATGAACACTTTTGATATTACCAGAAAATTAGTTTCAAATGCATAAGACTGAAATAAATGTGTTCATAATTTGCTCAAGGGTAACGCTCATCTTGCAATCAGTTGGTGTCTTTTTATAAATGCTACAAGTATTCAACATGGCTTTATGATAAAGAGGACAGCTAATGTAACGTATTATTTGTAGACAGTATTTCCCTTGTAAACAGGAGGGAGTGAAGAATTGCTCTCTCAGAAATATTTAAACTCCAGAAATATTCTGTGATTTATCACTTTGTGATACCAAAAAATGCACCTATTTTTGAGTAGTCCCAGAAGGGCGGAGGAGCTCAGGAATTTTGTAATAATGACATGATAGTCTTTCACATCTAAATTATTGGGCTGAGTTTTATTAGCCATATTGGAAGTGACTGAAAGGCATTACCACTCTGAAAGTTGCAACCAACATAGTGCAACCAACATGCTCTCCTTGCAGGCCAGTGTATTTGTAGTAAATGTCACTATTATAATATACTCTCCAGCTGGATGAATTTTGACAATTTTCATGAACAGAAACAGCAAGGTCAGTTGTTGTTACTTGTGGTACATCATTTACCAGAATTTGGAGAGCCTGAAACCAAAAGAAAAAAAATTCCAGGAAAAATAATTATCATCTAAGATATAGATTTGTGTATGTATTACATGCTTTCACCATTTCTATGTGTCTCTTTTTAAATGTTTGTTTCTGGTCTGACTTTTAATCTGATTAATCATCCTGACTGATAGTGTGTGGAAAATCACATAGCAATGGGTTATCATCAGAAGCAGGCAAATGCTCCTAACTAAATCAGAGCTGAAGATTTTATCTCTTAGGCTACTTGGCAGATAATCCTAAACAACAACAGGACCTGGTTCAGGAGTCATTTTCAGCCAGGAAAGAGTGTTTGGAATAAATATTATTCGCAGTGAATAATTCAACAGCTCTCATGGGCACCTTTGGAAAGTTTCCTCACAGAGGCCTAGGATTAAATCACCATGGAGATCAAATTGTTTTTCAGGGCTAATCCTGCATTCCTTTTTGCAACACTAACCAAAGTTATGCAAAATGTGGAGGTATGAAAATAGTGGAGGCACATACACTGAGAGAGCTGGTGTTACATCTAACAACTGTGCAAGGACCATCCCAGGTCCAGTCTGCTGTTCTAGAAGTATATGAGGTTATTTAGCTTACCAAAATATTCAAGAGGAGATGATCACAAAGCACACCAAAGATAGTTGTCAAGTCAATTGCTTCAGTAATTCCTAGAAGGAGGTGGAGTGGTTGCTTCTGTCCAGTTTTGAAGAGCTAGAGCACATCAGGAGGGAATGAGGACTGATTCCCAATGATGATATGTTCCACCCACAGAAAGGCCAAATATCAATTTACCTATGTTTCTGGAAGACATTTCAATGTAGACAAAGAGGAATCTTCAATTTTCCAAAGCAGTTCATCTGAAAATTCCCTAAACACTACATCTATGTACAAGACAAGGTCTTTTTACATTTTGGGTGCAGTGTTTGGAAATGGAGACTAAAAAGTATCCTCAGAATATCTTTTATGCTCCATCTGCATGGCTGCATAATATATACAGCATTAAAATACACATTGTCATTAATGAACACCAGTAGATTGCACAGTTTAACTGCTTAAACTTTCTATTAAAAATTAGAGGAAATGAGAGTATTCATTATGCTATAATGCTGATACCCATCATGACAAATAGGACTAGTCCTTAGAATTAAGGTGCCTGTATAATAGGGAAAGTACAGCACAGTAATGAGGGTATTTACACTGTGTGGGAAGAAAAATCCAGCAGGTTACATGATAATAAAGAAGGCAGAGAAGTGCCAGTGATGTGCCAGTAACTATCTCCAGATGCAATTTGGTTTACTAGGTGTTTCAGTTGAAACTGTCAGAAATTAAAACTTATAGTGCATGCATCATATGAAAACATTTAGTTTACATGCTAAACCATGTTCCAAATGAATACTAACTTCTACTGAGTTTCCTGAGCTGGTTATTTTTTTCTGTTTCCAGGTAAGTATTTTTTGTCTAGTATCATATCTGTGCAGTATATGCTGGCACTTTCTGTTAGCATTTCTCAGATAGCATATCAATAAATAGTAACCTGAATTCTAGTCTGCACTCAGTTCCATATTAGGAGTAAATTATGAAACATCAGTCAATGGATGTCAGTGAGAGACTGGCTAAGAACATTGAAAGTAATTACACACAAGTAATTTACAGAATTTTTTAATTAAAATAGAGAAATTAAATTTAAAAAATGCAACCGCCAAGCACACACCAAACCAAACCTCTGCCTTTCAAAAGTGGAAAAATACCCCAAACCCAAACCCAAATCCTGGAATGGCTGCTTTGCTGTATGTTGGAAGCAAAGCCTCTCTAATAGGGGAAAAAGAGGTGATATCTGAAGGCTAATATACCAGGAAATAGGCAATAAAGGAATAAGCTGCTAGCTACTCGACTAGAAAAACAGCCTCTTATTAGCTTCAGCTATCACTCACTCATCTCCCTAGCCTCATAGCTGAGTGAGTGTGAATTTCTAGGCAAAGGAGTATATAGATGGAACCGATATCCCAGTCTTCATGTACTTGAAGCTTCATAGTTGAACATGCTTGTCAGTGTACTTATTTTATAACTCAAAAATATCAAATGTTTAAGTGACTTAATTCTAAGAATAGGTTTCATTAAGAAGTGGGGAAAATTTCCAGTTTACGATTTCATAAAGTTCTGTGTGGAGATTTTTCTCCACCAGACAGTATCTAATTTTCAATGAGTAAACTCAGTATTATAAAACACACAAGTTCAAGAGATTAAATTTGAAAATTATACGTTATATTCAGCATACGCTGTCAGTGATAGAAATGCTTGAAGTAATTTTAAGATATTCTTTTGTTCCCATGTCATCTAAGTTTATGAAATTAAATGCATATCGCAATTCTGCTTAAAGAAAAAAAGAAATTAGTCATTTTGAAAACTTCCTTCAGATTTAGAACAATACTGTATTGAAAGCACTGCATTTTTAGAATAATTATATGAGGTGAAAGAAGAAAAAAAGAATAATTGGTTAGGATTGTATTTAGCTGTCTTTAGGGAGATAAAAACCTCAAGTGGGATAAATTGTCATGTTGCAATCTACTTCAGGCTGACTGCTTCTGATAGGAACAGTGTTTCTCATTTCATTTTTCTACAAGTTGTGAAACCTCCTTCTGTAATTTCTGAAACTTTCAAATTCATAGAAAGCACTACTACTCATGCAAAATACTACTATATTGTAATAAGAACATTTATATTTACTCAGAGCGTAGATATCTTAGCAAAACGGGGCTTGTGTCTTAACATGAACAGATAATATGTATGTAGTTACGCTTCCTATATATGTAAGTCTCAGGATCTCAGTGCTTGCTCTTCATTGTTTTTATTATATTCCCTTGCTTATCAATGCTTTGACCTCTGTCTCCCTCTTCCCCCCATTTCTTTTCAGATCTTGTTTTCTTTTAACCTCTTTGGATTTCACTGAGAATAAACTTACTGGAACAAATTAGAGGAAGCTGTGAATCACTCTGCCAAATGGGAAAAAATGAATTTACAGTCTGGCCACTTTGAATTGCATCAGCATCTCCAGATGTGTATTAGCCAAGGCTGTGGAAGTTTTGACCTGGGTGTCAGCAACGTTTCACTAGTCTGCCTTGCTATAGGGCCTTAAAAGCATCAGCTGGAAAGTGGCTAGGAGTGTATAGTTTTGGGCAAATCCTATTCAGTGGCTGTGATGCAGGACATTATATATTGAAAATAGGGAACTGTATTACATAAAACTACTACCAGGACTAAACATTCAAAATAACATATCATTAATTGAATTGGAAACCTCAAACAACCCCTTCAATCACTTACAGAAATAAGTCAGGCTGTTTATAAGTTCTCAAACAAGTTAATTTAGGAGATTCCTACTATATGCTCTTGCTAACTTCGTTTCTCATTGATAAGATCTGCATTAACATCCTTCCAAATGATGTTTTTTATTATTTTTATTTGTTCTGAGTCTGCATGCTACAAAATCAGTGCAGGGTGGCTTGTATTAACGGCTCATGATGCACTGAGGATGAGTCTGAACAGCAGAATTGCCTTGGCCATTCCATGATTTGGCCAGTGCAAATGCTCCTGCAGAGCTAAGGATGGTGGGCTGTGCAGCTGCTCTTCATTTTGATGTCCCACCTTGGAAATGCAAGCCCTTCTAGCCTTCTGTCTCAATAAATCCAACCCCAACTGAAGCTGAAATTGGCCACTAAAACCAGTATTACACAGAGACTTTCAGAGGAGAAAAAATCAAAAGGAAAAAATAATGTTTTATGGAAAGAGTCTTTCATTCCTTAGTCCAGATCTGTTTACTCCTTTTCCTACTGTCTTCTGTCATCTTTTGGCAATTTTCTTATAGTAGAATAACTTTGTGGCCTACTCATCAATTTCACTGCACAGTTTAAAAATCCATGAAGCAAAAATAAAATCTTTACAGGTTACTGAGAAAAAAGCCAGCCTCTGCTGCAGCCCTCTGACATCAGAACCAGATGGGACTTCAGCATAATTATTTCATCAAAGCACCAGGGAAGGCATGACATAGATAACATTAGTGGAAGAGTCATGGTTTGCTTCCATGTAAGTGACATATCATAGTTTTAAATATCACCAAAGTGTAGGATTTTGATGTACCAAAGAAAGAGTTTTATTCAGAAAGAAAAAAAAGAAATTGCTTATTTTAAAAATATTTTTTCATAGGGTTCTCGCACCAAGCTGCCTGAATTTATAGATTGCCGTGCTTTTAAGAGGAATATCTTTTAGTACCATGGACATTTGTTTTGAAGCACATTCTTATTATTTATGGAACATTATTTCATAATGTGCACTGTTAGTGGAGAACGAAAAAAAAAAAAACTCCTTCAGAAAGGCTGGCCCAGAACAGCTGAATGTGCTTCTTAAAATACAATTTGGGTTTGGTTTTGGGTATGGCTTTTTTTTTTTTCCCTAGTGCTTTTGCAGAGCAACTTAAATGTATTACTTGAAAATATAAGAACATTCCTATCCTGATATTTCATTTTTAATACTGATGAAAATTATAGGAAAGAATAACAAAACCAAGGGTCTACATAAAAATTTTGATTATGTATGTACATATTTCTCCTCATAATGGCTGTATCTGAACAAAAAAGACCTGACTTCAACTGGTAGAAACCTCTATTGCCTTATTATAGGGCCAGCTGGGAATATTTTGACAGAACATTTTATCAGAGATTAGAAAATGCCAGTGCATCCAAGCAAAATGCTTTAGAGAAATCTGACAAATTCGACAATTTTATTTTGGGAAGAAAAAAATGTTCTGTTAAGGTCCGAAAATTTTGTTTTGACACTTTCAAACTGAAATGTTTGGCAAGTTATTTAAATGATTTTCATTAGAAAATTTGTTTCATATTGAATCTCAGCCTTCAAATCAGAGTAAAACGAGAACAAAAACTTGTTTCATGGAAAGTTTTGACAGAAGCATCATTATGCTCAGTATGGTATGTGGTGAAAACCACTGAAATTCTAGATAGACATTTGCTCTTGGGGAATTCCATACAAACTTCAAAAGTACCTGGATTAATTCAGCTGAAGATTTAATTCTCCTAAGGCTTCCTTTACACCAAAGAGAGAGAATTTCCTGTACCACTAGGAAGCAGTAAAAGGCAATGGCTAGTGAAGATGCTAATTATGAATACCACAAAAAGAGGTGTCTATGTGGACCCATGTGCATGTAAATGTAACTCTACAGCAGATCAACATTTTCTGTTGAACTTTAAGAGTGGAAACTGCCGTTAAACGCCTCCATGCAAGGAGAACTTGAAAGGGTGAGTAATAATGACCCTGCTTTGGCTGCAACTTCTATTGGGAAAAAAGATTTTATTTCACTGCTTTATTTAAGTTTATTTTATATGAGGATAAAAGGTTGTGCCAAAGTCTCAATTTTAATGAGTTATTAATATTGCCAATGATGTCTCATTCATGACAAAGCACTGATGGGAGTGCTCTGTCCAGTGAGCACACTGCAGTTAATGCTGTCCAGAAAGCCATAGCAAAAGGAGAAATTATTTGAAAAGGTGTTCTACAATTTCTAGAGCTGTACTAGATATAAATATTGCAAGCATTTGAAGTATTTCCCTCTCTACTCTTCCTGTTCAAAAAGCCTTTGCAATGAGTGTGTTGAGAGGGAAATGAGCTGAATATCACCACAAATGCAGGATGGAACTGATAAAAACATAAAGTATGGTTTGTATTAAAGAATGAAACACTATGAATTCCATTCACGTGTTTTATCTGAAAAGGCAATTTTGCAAGCAGTAAAAATCCAGCACCAAGTATTAAAATATGTCTTTCTGATATGATGCTCCCTCCCTTGGACAAGTCTGTTGCTCCTTCCTTTCTACAGTTTCCCCTTTCCTTTGGAACCATAGAATGGATGAGGGTCACTTTTTTGTTTCAGAATGAGTAGCTTTGTACTCCCTGTATGTAGATTTCCAGACTGCACTTTCTGATCCTCTGTCACCTTTTACCTCAAGCTCCCCTTTCACTTTTTCACCTCAGCCTGCTGCTTTGCTTTGTGCTTGGGGCCTGTCTCTTTTCTCTCACTCCTCATAGATCTTCTTTCACTTTTCTGGTGTCACCACCCCACTGTCTCCTAATGCTTTCTCACCTCTTTAAATGCAAATATGCTTAGTTTTGACACACTTGCCATTGCTCCTATCCTCCACATTGGTGATATATGTGTAATACACTGTTCTTAATGAATATAATACATAATAAAACCTCAGTTATATAAAATTCTACTTACCTAAAATCAGTTTTTTGGCACAAAAATGGAAAATATGTTTCCTTAGTAATTGGGGCAGGAGTTGCATTATAATTGCACTCTTTTCATAGCTGGCATTAAAACTAGAAAAAACTCTGACTTCTTTGGGAGGCAGGTTTTTCAGAAGGAAACATTTTGAGTCTCCTCGAGTTTGGCAGCTAAGGTATTTAGCAAATGCAGATCTTCTTCCAGGAATCTCCAAAACTGAAAAGGGAAAAGAACTACAATCTGTCTTGGAGTTGATCTATCGACTACTCTTCTCTCCTTTCATATTAGGAAAGGGCTGTGTCATCAGTGTAAGCATTTAGGAACCCCCTAGAAGATCTGTCTTGTAAATAAATTGAATTCAAAAGAAACACAATTTCATTTCTGGTAGAGTTACAAATGTAGGTTGATGAGAGTTAATATTTTAGTTTCTAGATATTTTGGAGACCACCTGGGTACTGTCGTAGAACATTCAGGCAGCTTCAAAAAGAAGAAAACAACCAACAGTCTAAAGTTCCTCATTTTATGTAAAAATCAGTTCTGTTTTGTCCTGCAAATCCCAGGGAATATTGCAGCTAGATCTGGTCAAATACTTTGGACACCCAGGAAATATGGTAATTCTGATGTTTCAGGAAATACATATGCAGGAATAATTAAAAATGCTTCACTTGTATTTGCTCAAAAATCTAAGTTTGCATTAGGTTAAGTCCTGATTTATTAAATTTGAAATTGTTAGTTTCTTTCATTGGGAAGGTTCATACTTTCTGTATTTTCCACTTCTCCTTCCTATCCGTTGAAAAAAACATTTTCTGAAAACATGTTAATGAAATCATGGTATTGTCATTGTAATAATAGACATCAGTTCTCCCAGGAATGCGTACTGTGGATGTCTATATTTCTATTATAACCGGACATGAACATATATGTATATATATAACTATACTTATATAAAAATGTAGCCATTTGTGACTTATTCCGTATTTCAGATTACTGAACTTTTAGTGGCACAATCTTAAAACAAAAGGTAATCAGACAGATGAACACTGTTAGCTTGCAAGAAAAAAGAGGACTAAAATAGCTGTTAAGAACAACAACTTCCATGGCTAATCTATAGATTAATGCTAAGTTTGGAGGCAGCCATTAACACAATTTATCATAAAAATACACACTGTTCATTGGAAATGCTGGTTTTCACACATTCCTAAAGTGACCACACCACCCAAGTCGTGGAAGGCAGACACAAGGACTGTGAGAATGAAGACTCTAGGCCTACTGTAGGAGAGGATCTGGATCGAGACCATCTTAGGAATCTGAACGTGCACGAATCTATGGGACCTGATGAAATCCATCCACGGGTCCTGAAGGAGCTGGCAAATGAAGTTGCTAAGACACTGTCCATCATATTTGAAAAATCATGGCAGTC
>JANRGW010049412.1:0-30210 GCA_024733675.1 Psilopsiagon aymara
GGCAAACATGCTGGGGGCATGCTCAATCCCACTGTCCATGTCACTAACAAAGATGTTGAACAAGACCAGTCCCAACACAGATCCCTGAGGGACACCACTCATTACTGGTCTCCAGCTGGACACTGATCCGTTGAGCACAACTCTTTGTGTGCGGCCATCCAGCCAGTTCTTTTTGCACCGAGTGGTCTACCTATCAAATTGATGTCTCTCCAACTTAAGAGACAAGGATGTCATGTGGGACAGTGTTGAATGCTTTGCACAAGTCCAGGTAGATGACATCAACTGCTCTACCCCTGTCCATCAGTTCCTTAGCCCCATCATAGAAGGCCCCCAGATTGGTCAGGCAGGATTTCCCCTTAGTGAAGCTGTGCTAGCTGTCACCAAGTTTCTTGTTGTTTTTCATGTTCCTTAGCATGTGTTCCAGGAGGATTTGCTCCAAGATTTTATCAGGCACAGAGGTGAGGCTGACTGCTCTTTAATTTTGTGGCTCATCCATTTTCCCCTTCTTGAAAATAGGGGTTATATTTCCCGTTTTCCAGTCATCGGGAACTTCACCTGACTGCCATGATTTTTCAAATATGATGGCCATTTTTCAAATATGAGGGATGAATATGATGGATATATATGTATTTTTATTTTTACTCCCAGCAGAAAGCTTGTAAATGCTCAATAATAAGAATTCCATTTTTTTTTCCCCAGGTCATAGCAGTAAGTTACTTACAGATTTGGTCACTATATTTTTATTTTTTTAACAGCATAGCCATTTGTTCTTTTTATATAAATTTCCCTGTCTCCCAAGGCTGTGTATGTCCTGATTCTTTTTCTTGTCTTCAAAAGGCCGCAAGTTGTGTGGAATTCACTGAAGGAGTTTACTTGTGTAAAATACCATACAGCTTGGGGTTTTGATGATGATTTACTGCTTGCTATGCCTGACGTGGCTGTAAGATTGATGTGTAAAAATGAGGACAAGCTCATTACTCTTATGGATACGGAACATCTGAGTGAGAAAATGACTCAAAGGCAAGGAGCTATTTTGTACCTCACCGTTGTGACAGTGAGCAATTTGTATTTTGGGGATTTTGAATCTCATCTTGTGTTTCTGTGACCCCGCTGTCTGTTCTTGAGGCTGTTATGTTCTGAAGGAGTCTGTATATGTTGCTGCAGTGCTGCCTGAGTGATAAAATCAATCTATGTAGACTTTTTTTTGTCTAATTGTACTTATTTTAACAGTAAGATATTATTCTGATTTGGTGCTATTTTATACCTATCTTGCATTGTGTTTTTGAGAAGTAAGTAATAGCAGAAGTCGAGCAAGGGAAGTTAGACCCAGTGACTATGCTAAACATATTTTACTCAGGCTCTTCTGCTTGGTCATACCAGATCTGGTCACATCTTAGTGTAGTCACCCTTTTGTTGTGTGCCATTCAGTTATGAGCTTTTGCTGTCTCTTGTGTCCTGTGTTTGCAGAAGAAACCGTTTTGTAAAGGTGCCTTTGGCTGCTGGGGGCAAAGTAGTGAAACTGCATGTAAGCGTTCTGTCTGTTATATGCCTGCATACTTGCCATGTTAATTTGAAGTCAAACTTTCAGGAGTCTAAGAGTTGTTTATTTTTATTCCTTCCTTCCACCTCTTTTTTACGACTAATGAGGTGTCTGCCTGCGCCACACAAATGAGACCATCCTAATTTGTGTCTTAAATATGTGTGATATATTCCACAAATTGAATATATCCATTGAGATATTTATCTTATTGCTTTGTTTTTAGTGTGCCCAAGGGGAAAATAGACTACTAGCCTTGCATTAAAAGTATGACTGATGGATCTATTTAAGCTCAGAAACCTCAGAGCACTTTTAGAGATGCATCTGAAATTGGAGTTTGACAGTCCAATTGTAACTCATTCTACAGGTATTGGTGAAATCTCGAGCCAGAATTTAATGATGCACAGGTTTCTACAGTTAAAACTACAATAGGCAAGTATAGCAGGGCAAACTAAAGGCTGAGTTTGAGCTTAATTTCTGCCCATGATTGAACAGACTTTTTCATGCTGGATTAATCCTTTAAACCATCAGGCTGAGTAGGAAATTTGCCTGCTGGTGAAGGCAGTCTGGATCACTGAGCAATACTAGGTTCATCTGTGTGGGAGACTACTTTGCTAGAGGCTAATCCAGGTCGGCTGAATGTGAACTATCTGAGAACCATTGCAGACCTTATCTTTTGATCACATGCTTTGGCCTTGCCCCTTGCCCCTGGAAAAAACCAACTGTAGTTCATACACATTATGAAGAACTTCGCAGGATATTCAGAGGACAGTGTGAGACAAAATTAATTCCATATAGCATATGGCACACAAAGCCATTGTCTTACAAGTGTGATAGTCCATTAGACTATGCCTGTACTAGTAAACAAGATGGATAAGGGTTTTTCTGGCCCCAGGAGTGATTTGACCATCATGGCTCATGCCCATGTGGCTAAACCTTGTCTTTTGTGCAAACAGGTTAGCTTTATCCATGTTGTCTATTGGGAACAGCCATGGCTTGAGTTATCCCCTGAACCATAGTGGGCTATGGCTTAGGCATTGTCTAGAAGAGTGCTAATTGGAAGCAGGTCAAAGCCATGCTGGAGGCTCTGTTTGTCAAACTCCATGGATGATTACAGTGACAGCAGCCTGAGCCTGCTGAGTTTACTAAGTTAGGTATAGTAATAAACCCTGTGTAAGACTATGCTGGAGTATCTGTGATACAATAGAGGAATAATAAACAAAGCCTCCTAAAGGTAGAGTTAGTAAGTCTGCCAGTTCTTCACAGAAGTGATTGGTAGTCTACAGATCAGGTCGTTTCTTTGTATCTGTAAGTTTAACTGATTGTATGGGACATCAGCCCTTGATCAATATAGAAACTTTATTAGTAACCACACTGTCTTGCTGTTTCTTGTGTACTGATATGTAGTGTACAGACACTTGCTGCAGTGCAGTCAGAGAATGCAGAGCATGCAGGATCTTGTATCACTGAGCATTTCCAGCCTTACTGCAGCAGTCTGTGATGGAATTGGGTATACAGAAGGTGTCCAAATCTGCGCCTATGTAGAAGGGTGTTGCTTAAAGACTTCACTCTCTTTATTCAGACTTTGGTGTGAGAATGGAATATTAGCCAGAAAGTTAATTCAATATTGAATTTCTGAGGAGAGAAGCTTATCTATTCCACGCACACACTACAGGTCTGCTTTTGCAAGGAGCAGGTGCCTGATAGTACCTTGTAGGTTCTGGCAAGCCCTGAAGCCTCATAGTACCTATTAGAGCTCCTTTGATACATCTAAATGACAATGCAATGTCCAACTCTGATTGCATTTTTAGTAGAATTAGAAAAGTGCCTGAATTTGCTAGAACTTTTTTTCCTTCTTGCTATCTAGGTATATTTAATGAGTTTTGCATTTGTTTGATAAATCTTTTAAACTATTTGAAGCTTCTTTTCTTTTGACAGTTTGGAATAAGACCTGGTACCACTTTATTGAAATAGAAATTGCAAAAATACAGGGAGCGACTGTGTGATAAATGTCACTTTTTGCTTATACTGGATGATTTCCAGGCAACAGATTTATCATAAAATTATGGTGTTTTAATGATGAAGATAATAGCATTTTCAGGAGAAATTACTTTTTTGCAGGAAACACTCGGTTCGTTAAAGTAGTCACCTGGGTCTAGGTGGATGCTTTGTGCTAAACTGTTAGAGGGAGTAGGGCTTATCTTTAGTTTTTCCTTTAAATTCAGCAGGGCTCAGTGTACAGGCTGCACATATGAAATCCACTGTGCTTGTTGGCTGCTTCAGTTTCTACAGATATCAGTCAGAATAGAGACAGAGGGGTACGTTCATAAGAAGTGTTTCTTTATGAGAGATCTCCAAGGTAAAGTTTAGCAGCCTCCATAGAGGCATTAAGTTTGGCACAAAATCTACTGAGGATAAGTTTAGACTCTCTTTACCCATGACAGATGGTAGAACTGTTCAGTTTATTTGTTCACAGTTTACTGTCTAAAGACTGTGAGTGGCATATTTTGTTAAAAAATGTGTGGGAAAGTGACAAAGAATGGAGAAAAGGACTGATAAGAGGAGGGAAGGAGTGATAAGTAGGGGTACTGCAGCAGGAATGCAGGCTGAGAGGGAAGAGCACAGGGCAAAACCAGCCATCTAAGTTTATCAGAGATGGAAGAAAAAAATTGCAATGAGGATCTAGAGACTGAGTAGCGTTGCTTCAGACCAGAAAGGCACTGAAGACTGATGATCTGGGAGGTAAGACTGTGTGAAAAGGACTGTGTCTCTCCTTGATGTTATTTTCAGAGTTGTATAGCAGCTTGCCAATCTTCAGTTTAGGTTTTGTGATCTGAGAAACTGGGGCAGTAAAAAGTAAGGAGAGGCTGTAGATTTAGGTGACTGCATCTCCATCCGTCCTTCTCATTCAATAACTTGAGTATTATATTATTCACATTCTGGTCTGAGAAGCTTATTTGGAAATGATTGTTTATAAAAGATGCTGTAATAACTGCCCTTTGTCATAAAAGTAATTGTGTATGGCTTATTGTGCTTTCCTACATATAATGACATTAAACATAATTATTATTTCTAGTGGCACTTGTGTAAAGTCAACTATTTTTTTTTATTGAATGATATCTTACTGTGTGACTGTTTCTGTTGATTTCACCTGAATTACTTAGTTAAGAAGTATATACATTCACCAAAGGGATTTGTTTCAGGTTTTGCACAATAAGTTTTTGTATTTCCTTATTGTTAAAAGGACTTGGTTGCAAGATTGATTGCTGAGAGGTTAGTATTCGAAACTTGTTATAGATCTCATTCTAACTCGCAAGTCTGTTGCTATTTAGAGGTTAGTGGAGGTGGAAAAATCAGTCCTCCTCTTCCTGTATCCTGAATGGGCATTGGTTTTTAATGATTAGTAACATTTCTTTTTTTTTCATAGGCAATGTTCAGTCTCTGTATGGTTGAAAGTGAAGCTGATGAGGTGAATTTGCATGGTGTCACAAGCCTTGGTTTAAAACAAGCCCTGGACTTTGCATATACTGGACAGGTATTGTACAGTTCTTCAAATGAAGGGATACAAATTAAAGCAAACTGCAACAAAAACTGAAGATAACCTTTACAGAAGTACTAGAAATTATTTTTCTTGTATGCTATTCAGTACAAGGTTTTTTGATTTAAGAAATTACTTTTCATATACTGTTTGTTGGTTTGATTTCTTTTTTGTTGTTATTTACAGGGATTGTCTAATAAAACTCTGTTTATGTGCATTGTTGTCAGCTAGTGAACCATGTAGGACTTGTATTGCCTCTTTTATGGTGGCTGGGCTTTCTTAAAACCTTAATGAGAATTGATTCTGCATGCTAAATTACATGGACAGAAAGGAAAAATACCCTAGGTGGTTTTCTAATAAGTACTTATAAACTCTACTGTGTTGACAAATTATATAATTAAAGAGAAAAGTAGTCTTACTCTCTGAACAGATGCAGTCTAAGAATCTTTGAAATGCTTATAGGTACTGTGCATGTTTATCATAGCATTTTTTATGTGTATCAAGTTACTTCAGAAAATGCAAAGTGATGTTCCTCCTCCCTCTGATACACCACCAAAAAAAATCAAATGTATATATGATCTGTCATATCTCTGCACTGCACGCTTGGACAATTTTGCTGTATGACTTCATCCCAGTTCAGAGTTCATGGATAACGAGTTCAGAACATTGAGCTACTTTTGCTTTTGACTCTAAAATTCTAGATAACCAAACTACTTCTGGAAATATTGCTGCAACAATTGAATCCATTGATGTATACTTATTTATTATCTAATTTTGAAAAGGAAAGCTTAAATCCAACTCTGGAAGAGTTGCTGGATTATGCAGCTTTAAGGCATCTGCTTCCATACTGTGGATTGAGTATGTGGCCTTAACATTTTTCAAAGGGAATTAAATAGAAATAAGGAAAGACTTTTTTTCCCCCCTGTCTTAAAGGAGCTATTTCTTTTCACAAGCCCACACTACAGTTATACTTTAGCATTGGCCTTAGAGATTAGCAATTGAAATTTCTGTGTTTCTGCTGTTATGTAGATTACTTATTCTAAGAGAGACAGATACCATGCTGTATTACTGAATAGGCTGAAGATCTCAATGCATGACTTGTCATTGGTATGCGCTTTGTTTTTTCCACTTGAAAGTTTTGATAGGTCAATTATTCTGAAGATGGAATTCCTGTTGCTAAATGGAAGTATCCTGTGAGAAAATGGGTTGTAATTGACTTCTGTCTGACCCATCCTGTCTGCTGTGAATAGGGGTGTACTTCCCTATCATTCAGCAAATTCTAAGTCTAATAAACCTGTGCAAAATACGTTGAGAACCTTGAAAGGATGGATTTGGCTTTTATGTAAGCCAAGAATTCACCCTGTATTGCTTCCAGGACAGTATCCTTAGCTCACTAGTAAATAATATGTGCCTTCAATCCTTTAGAGACTTTGGAGTCTTTCATTTTCAGGTATAATCTACTTTGAATAAAGGACTGCACTGCTTGAGTTGAATATAGATCTGCATGTATGTACAGTTGCTCGTGTACATAAGTGATTATAAGGGAAAGTTTGCACTGTTCAGTCTATCAGATACACCAAGTGCTACTTTGAAGTGCAGAGAAATGAGAAGGATTCTGTAGTATTTCTCTCATAAAGTTGCTTTTGAAGCATAACTCAGTGATATGCAGGTCCAAGAATTTGCAGTGTCAAATTTTCCTTTGTCCTTAAAATTCTCTTCTGGCACTGGCTTTATATGTGCTGAGCATTGCTTACATCAGGCTGACAGAATCTGGGTGAATGTTTCAAGGTAAGTGAGTGGGAGTAATCCACAAATGCTATTAATAAATAACAGATTACTGCTTGCTTACATGAGAGTTCTGAAAACAGAGTCACCTTTAGTTTGAGTCTGTGAGCTCTTTCTGATGTAAGAAGCAGAAACTAAATATTTCTTATTAACCCAAAACTCACTTATGCCAATTACAACCTGATATTACTCTGAAAATGTAGGTATCAAGGCATGATCTGATGTGTCCTGTTTTAACATTTGGCCAAAATCTTCATCCCAGAAGTGGATGCCTTTTTAGATAATGTTGCAGAACTGACAACGGTTTAGTGCCAGTCTTAAGGTATTATCCCGGTTTCAGCTCTAACAGTTATTTTTTCCTCCTTCCTAGTATCTGATGCAGTGCTGTGTTTTCGCCTTAGTCTAAGAACAGTGCTGATATCATACCAATGTTTTAGTTGTTGCTAAGTAATGTTTACTCCAGTCAAGGATTTTCTGAGTCTCATGCTCTGCCAGTGAGGAGGGGAAGCCGAGAGGAAGCAGAGACAAGTCACCCGACCCAAAGTAGCCAAAGAGGTATTCCATACCACAGGCATCATGCCCAGTATATAAACTGAGGCAAGTCACCTGGAAAGGCACATCGCTGCTTGGGTTGGGTTGAGTATTGATTGGCAAGTGGAAGCAATTGTATTATATATCACTTGTGTTTATTGTGGTTTTTCTTTTCCCCTTACCCTTTTAGTTTACTATTCTCTCCCCTTGTTATTTCCCTTATCATCGTTAATAGTAGTATTGTATTGTCCTTTACTTATTGGACTGTTCTTATCTCAGCCCATGGGGTTTACATTCTTCCGATTCTTGTCCCTATCCTGCCTGGAGCAGGGAGGGGAAGAAGACGGGTCAGTTGAATGGCTGTGTGGTGCTGAGTTACCAGCTGGGTTTAAGCTACAACAGGTACCCATATCTAACAAGAAAAATCAGTTTGAACTTTCTTCTCTTTATTTCCTTAATACTTTGCTAAACTTGCATCCAGTTTGAAGTGTAGTAACTCAAATTTAACTTTCTATGTAAAATAATCTGTTGGAGACATCTGGTGGAAATGCTTCATATTGCATGATGGCAATTTTGGATGCCTGCATTTTTGAGTTATTAAAGTAAAGAAATGTAATTTTTAGCATGACATTGCAATCTGAAATGAGACAACCATCCTTGCTGGTTGTTTTTTTTGGGGGGGTTTGGTTTTTTTTTCTCTTTTGTTTTTTTTTTTTTTTCATCTTCCTGTCTGCTTATGCAGACAGTGCCTTACCATAATTACTGCTGGAAATATTTTTCTTTTAAGGGAAAATTGATTGTCCAGCAGAAGAAAATATTGTTGTAAAACTCAAGTTAAATATATTTAATATCATAATTTAAACTGAATTGCGCCAGTACTACAGTCCCTAATCATCAGAAAGAATGAAATGTTGACATAGAAATAAATACTAAGTAACGAAAGGAATAGCAGCAGAATTTGGTTTTGTTCTATGTGTGTACACTTTCGGTAATACTCTAATAATGAAATCTTTGGCAAAAAATATCATAAATACATTCCCTCTTGGCTATGGGCATTTTACCACATAATCCTCATATTCAGTGCTCAGAGATACAGCTCTTTTCCTGTCATAGTTGACTCTTTACCTGTCTTAATTGGCATATCCTTTCTTCATAAAAGGGCTTTGAGGTCATTCTCTTACTTTACAATTGGCAGCAGTAACGCCAAGCCAGAGTCTCAGTGACTAGATTGCTCACCCTTCCTTCTCACAGGGACATTTTGCAGGTGTCAGATATGTATTAGAAGGGAGATAGATTAAGTACAGTCAATACAGATCTATTTATTTTACATTATTAATTTAGAGAAACAGTTCTTGGTGAAAAGTTTAGAGTTCACAATTCCTTCTGTCAAAATAAATCTTAACCACTGGCTTAACCACAGTGTTGTGGATACTGTTACCTGCTGGTTTTGACTATTTTGGGAGGGTCTTAGCTTTTCTGTTTTCAAGAGAGAAAATCTAATTTGGAGGAATCAGATAGGCCCTAAGTGGACCAGGGTGGAGCAGTGTGGTCCAGGGTGGCAAGTCACTCATCATTGTAAGAAAAGGTGCTTTTGATCAAAAGAAAACCTTTAGGCATCTAAAAAGGTTCAGTTCTGAAAACAGGCTTTTATAAACTGTTAAGTGTTGGGGGACTAAATAGTTCCAACTGAAATTTTGAGCTTTCTGAGTTTAGATGAGGCTTTTGAATTCCTCCTCAAATTTAGGTCCAGCAAGCTACATAATTATGTTGATCTCATATACATATGCAAAATCTAAGTGCTAACCATTGCTGAAATCAGCTGACAGGCACTGTGTCATAGTTTCAAGAATGAATTGTGCAAGAACACTAAATTTAATTTGCAGTACATGATAATGATCCTAATTCAACAAAAATACAAATACACACTTGGAGTCCTGTGTATACTGAAATGTTTTGCTGACTTGAACTTTTCTTCTTTGTAATTACATTTTACCATATGTCTTTATAGTAAAAGAAGTATTTTGCATTTAGCAAGAATTTTATTTGAGGACCTCAAAATGCATTACAAAAGCAAGTAATTGCTTTTGTTTGCTATATCATAGATAGGAAATTATTTTGGGAAAAATAACTTTCTAAAGACAAACACAGCAAACCAACAGCTTTGTTAGGGCTTAATATCAAGTTCTGACCAAGTCCTGTCTGGTCTCTCTTTTTATAAACCATAATATTTTGTTTCTTTACTAATAGAAATTAAATTGTTTTCTTAAAGTTATAAAATTATTCTAAATTATCAAAGCTGAAAAGAAAGAATTTGGGAGGCAGCCTCCCCAGGGAAGTGGTCATGGCTCTAAGCCTGTTAGTTCAGGGAGTATCTGGGCAATGCTCTTAGCTGTATGGTTTAGTTTAGGTAGTCCTGCGAGGGCACAGGGTTGTACTCTATGATCCCTAAGGGCGCCTTTGAACTCAAGATATTCTATGATTTATATGTTGTGCATTTAATACAGATTTTCATCTTGTTTTCTGGAAAAATATTATGACATATCAGAGAAATGCTGGTCAGGATTCCTTCTGGTATTAACTAATGAGACATCTGGATTTTGTAGCAAGTGCTATCAAACATTATAAGATAGGGCTTTGGGCAGTTGCCTGCAGAAGACTAGAACATTCTTCTCCTGCTCACACTTTTCCAAAGCAGCACTTCTGAATGTGCAAGGAACTCAGGATTCCACTGAAGCCGAATAAGCAGGGAGGCAGGCAGAAGTGCTAGCTGGTTGCCAGTGAAATGCAGTTTAAATTGCTAGAAAAGGAAAGTTAAGTTTTTCTTGATTGCTCTGAAGCACACAGAATGGTCTCCAGCAGGGAGGAACAAGTGGTATTTTTCTTAGATGCCTGTCTTTTTGGAAATGCTGATCACTGCAAGTGGAGTGGGGAAGGAATTTTCTTCTGCATCAGACTGGCAGGAATTTTAGAATTCTTTTTTTTTTTTTTCTTTTTTTTTTTTTTTTTTCCTTCTTTCTGTGTTGAATTCCATAGGGTTTACTTTTTAGAACTCTCTGACATGACATAATATATTTCCTTGCTGTCATAGCATAATGCTAGTTTACTTTTAATATGAATCGTGCCACCACCTCACTTATTCCATGGCCCCACAAACATCTGAGAAGGAAATAGAGGTCTTTAAAAGAATAGCTGTAATATAGGTGATAGAAGTACCTCCTCCATCACTCCATCTTTGGGCACACAGTTTATCCTCCTTGGGCCTAAAGTAGCTTTAGCTTAGTATCTTTAAAAGTGTCTGGATGAAATATAGTGCCCTGCAATATACAGCGAATAGATTAAATCATCTAATTGCTTTTTCCAGTTAGAAAACTCGTGAAACTTCATAGAGGTGATAGTTAATATGGACTACCTCCTCCCTCAGGCTGTAAGTTTCTTTGTTGGGAGGGACAGCTGCAGGAGTTTTAACTCTCTTTTGTCCATTATTGCCCTCGTTGCTATGACTTTACAATTTTTCTGTTGGCCTATATAGGTTTGTTAGTTGTAGGAGGGTGAGAGGCATTAAAAGAGATGATATACTCAGTCTGGGCAGTGTGAAGGTGAGGCTTGAGTAGTTGTCCTTGAGGAAGGATAGTGGCTCACATACTGTTCCTAGCCCAAGAGGCCGTAGCTGCTAGTTTCTCTGTGTTTCCAGGAAGTCTCCCAAAGAAAACTGATTGGAGGGGCAAGACTTGTGATCCCTGTTAATCTTTTCCATGCTTATCCAGACCCCCAAAGATGTATTGGGTTAGAGGGGACGTAGGGAGAGTTGGGAAAGGAAGAGGAAAATCTCAGGGGAAGGAGGAATGAGTTCCAGTTTTAGAACTGCTGGTGTAGGGTAGATATACAGGGGAGAGTTTTCAGGTCCATGTCTATTTGTGACCTTTGACCATGGGGCAGATTATACAGTTCCCATTTTTGCCTCAGAATTATGGTTCAGAAACTCAGGTTTAATTTACAAAAGTTTCTAGTTCTTGCATTTATTGTGCAGCTTTCCTCAATATATCGAAGAAACAAATGATGCATTTCCAGATAGATTTAAATCATATGTTTAAGAAATTGTTTAATCTGACTTCCTGGCACTTGTGAACTCAGCATTCTGTTGCAAAGAAACACCAGATTACTGCATTTTTGCATCCTGTCTATCCCTTAGTCTATGGATTTGACCACAAGAGGGAGCGAACTGGATTTAGTGCCTGCTATCTGAAGGGTTTTTGGGAGGATGGGGGGTAGAATGGCTGCCTTGAAGAACAGAATTCCTGTTTGAAAACACAGTTATTGTGAGCAAGGATAAAAATAGCTTGACAAAGGAAATCAGTTTGGAAACAAACAGCATATCAGACATGGTGGCTTGGGAAAGTAAGTTACTCAGACTAACTGCAAGACTTGCCCATTGCATACAGGGAGGTGTTAGGCTGATTTTCTTAGGGAGCATTCATAGGTCAGAGAAAAGCTGAGAGCATAATGAAAATTAACCCTCAGGAATAAAGGTTGAATAGAGGTCTGATTGTAAGATGCAGCCAGGTGCAATACCTGAATTGCCACTAATTAGTTTTAATATAAATCTAGCAGAGAAACCAGTCTGAAGAGTGCATGTGTCATACAAAGCACATCCTTCACTGGTAAAGATGGCAAAATTTGTCTGATGTTGATGGTTCCATATTTTTCTTTCTGCCCTTGTAATTATGCCTTGTAACCTTTGGCTTAAGGATGGAGTAGGGAAAATTATTAAGCTTCTCTCTCTAGTTTATCCATTAATAATTTGTGGTGAATTTCTAAGGTGTGAATCCAAAAGTACATCTTACTTTCCCTCTCCTTAATTTTCAGTAAGTTATCACTCTGAAGACCTCAGAACCATTTCTTTGAGCATTAAACAAACCGGAGAGTCAGTCTCACACAAGTGTGTACTTGTGTGAATATGGTGGTATTTGTGTGCTTTTACTGTTAAAATTCAGCTGGTTGGCCTATGTAGCATATAAACAGCTGTGCTGGTAATTAATAAAAATCAAGTAATAAATGTATGGGAAATAAGAGCTGTGGAATAATTGTTAATTACCCCAGTTTCGATAGAAAGGAGGCTTGCAGTATTTTCGTCCATCTTTACTTACTTTTCTTTTTCTTGGGGGTTTCCCCAGCATGCAATTTGCTGATGGTGAGCTAATTCATAAGCATAAATGAATTAGTGTTTTTTTGCATATATCAAAATGAGTATTGAATAAATACTCAGTTCCATTTAAGGGAAAGTCTTAGGAAGAGACAAGGTAGACTTTTCTTAGTTATCTTGGGAAAGACAGAGGTGAGTATGTTCTCAGCAGAAAAAATCTTGCATGGGCATAGGAAAGCTGTAAGAAATGGAAAAAACATCTAAGAAATGCCTGTCACATAGAAATGAACTTCTGTTCTGACTTTGTGCAAATCAAATACACCTCTGGTTAGTAACCACTCATCCTCCTTGTCTCTTGTCCCACTTCTCATCCCATAATGTTACTGGTATTATTTGTAAATGGATTGGTGTAGCTTTAAAATACATTAATATTATCAGAGGTAAATATAGTTTGTCTGTGCCTTCAAGGTAGTAATCTGCTTAGGGTTCTGGTTTTCTTCACGTTGTGTCTTTGACAATGCTAAGCTGGTGACTGGCAGTTAGTGAGTAATATGACATTGGATGACAACTTCCTCAGTGTAAATGTATCTGAATAACAAAAACTGCAAGGTCTAAAGCAGCTTGTTTCATCAGTCTGACCTTGAATTCTCACTTGAAAATATTTGATGCTGCTGCTCTTTTTTTTCAGTATACCTCTTGGAGATATTTTTGTAATTGAAATCCTTTCTGGCTTTCCATTTGAACTACCTCTCATCATGCATAGCAACCTCATTAGCACCAGCCAAAAACTCAGACTGTGCTGGCCCTGGTTCTTGGTTACATTAAGATCCTTACATGTCTTTCTGACTAGATAAAGAACTTTTATACAGTATGTAAATTACATATATGTTCGCTTAAAACCTAGTATGACTATATATAGTGATTTGCACAAGTTTTAAGCATGTCATACATTGACAGGACTCAATGTAAATGAGTTATTGATATAAGAAAGAATCAATCCTTTCTTGCTTGTTTCTGATATGTCCATTGCATTAAAGATAATTTGTGGTTCTGCATGAGGAAACGAATACTTGTATGTTTTTTTTTTATTTTCATTTCTCTCAAAAACTATCTAACGGCAAATGAATGATGCAGTATCTTCCTTTTTGTTTGCCATCCTCCCTATTCCACTGCATTTAAGACATATAAATGATACATGAGATTAAACCAAATTGTGTGGGCAGAAGAGAAAGGAGCTGAAAAAAAATTAAAAAAGCTTTACTTTCCTGTGGAACAGTGAGAGACTGACCTCATGTGGTGTGAAACCAATGTTGCCAGGGGAAGTACAACAAGGATAAAACTGAATAAACTGAGTCTTTGAAAAATTAATTTTTATCATGCATTTCTGATTTTTGAATGTTGCACCACTTTTATTTAAATAGAACATTAGTTTGGATAGTTTCTAATGCGATTGCTGAAAAGAAGTTGACTTTTGTGTCCTGAAAGGGATGCTCTAACAAGCTGACCTTGAGACAGCAGACCAGGTGCTGAGGCCCAATTATCCTGGCTGCTGCCTGTGCGTGATTTTAATTGAAATGAGTAGGAGTTTCATGCAACCAAGTGACAGAATAATCGGTCTTGGTTTCTAAAGCCCTTTCTGGCACTTCCCCAGCAGTATGCTCACTCTGTGCTATCACAACCTTGCTCTGTAAAATGAACACAGTGATTAGGAAAATTAGGAAGTGGTACTGTGCAGAATGGGAAGGGTGTTCCTAGTCTATGTATATTTTTACAAGCATGAATAATATTAAGAGTGGAGGCTTCTGAGTCAATTCTGTTGACCTGATTCATGAGTAAATATGGAAGCATCCAGGTATATGGATAACAAAAGGAGGTTGTATTATTTTGAAAATTCTTCTTTATAAATAAATAAGAGGCATTTACTTTTAAAAAATGTAGCAGTTAATGTGGTTTATGGACTCTCACAGGACCATCTGCTTAAAAATTCTTTGGGTAATTCAGGTGAACTTTGCAGGATGGGAACTCCATCCCCATCCTGCAAAGACTTCTCCATATACTTAATTGTATTCTTTTTGTTCTTTTATGTTAACTTAAATGTCTGAAATAGCAAAGGGCTATTAGTATTTTCTACACGTACTCCGAGTTCTACATGGCAAACCTTCCATTTTCTTCTTTCCAGATCCTCTTGGAACCAGGGGTGATACAGGATGTCCTAGCAGCTGGGAGTCATTTGCAGCTGCTGGAGCTTCTCAGTTTGTGTTCTCACTATCTCATTCAGGTGAGGCTTCTCTGCCCTATTATCAGCCATTTCTGTTTGTTAAACTTTTGTTTCAAGTTTAATCTCAGTAGGAGAGTATTAGTACCATACCTGGTGTAACCTAAATGGCAATAAATTAATTTCAGGAGACGTGAATTTTGAATGTTAGATGATCAGTTTGTGGTAGATGCTTTCTCTTCCCATCCATTTTGTGCATTTGAGTTCTGAAAACAGGGATGGACCACTGATCATGCACATGGGAGTTTGATTCCCTCCTTTACCAGAGAATTCACTCAGTTTACCATATGTTAAATGTTTCCCTACTGCAGTCGTGTATTGTGAAGCATTCGGATACATATGTGTTCACAACAGAATATTGATGCATGTTTCAGGGCACTACCTATCACAGAAGGAATAGGCCTTATTACAATGGCATCTTATGCTTAAATGCCCCCCTCCCCCCCTTAATTTTTATAATGTTATCAATATTAGGGCTGTCATTATGAAGCACAAAATCTGGCTCCAGTAAACTAATTTTTTGTACTTGGATTGCATAGGAGATTTCTCATGATGGTAGCAACAATATAACTTTGAGGTGTATCTATGAAAAGCCTTTTTTTAAAAAATGGCAATAGCAATTCTACAGAACTGTTTCCTCTCCTTTGTAGTTTTTCAGTATCGTTTCTGAAATAAGGTGCATTTGGCTGTATCTCTGCAACAGTTGGGCATGGAAGTGCATGTCAGCACAGTCCTCTCTGTATGCACTTGCCTTCCAACAGCATAAATGCCTTTGAACAGTCTGAGTGTGCTTGGCAGCATACTGAGCTACTGAGTACCCTAGGCATGCAGGATCTCATGTTAAGAGCTCCAGGATGTACTTGAAGGCTATGTGTCTTAGAGAGAAAGAATATGTTCTTTGAGTGTCAGCCTTAGGGAAGCCTTCAAAATGTGTGTTCACTATGGTGGTATTAATATGTACATTACAAATTGATTAAACAGTTAAAGGAACTGGCAGTTTGTTTCAGTTTGTTTTCAAGAATGCATGAAGGGATTTAATTTTTCGAGAAAATAGACATGGAATGTAATGGGAAACATGGTTTGAGAAATATGAGATGCCAAAAAAGCCACAAAACCGTTTGGCCTCTGCCTGTTGTCTGGCAGGTGTGGGAAGAGGAGAGAAAGAAGATGCAAGCCTAGCACTGATAGTCATACAGTGTATTTAATGCCCCCCTAAATAGTCAGCGTGAGCATGTCTCTGGTGCTTGCATGCAATGCCTTTGTCAGAAATCAAACCGAAGAGACCATTGCAGCAAAGATGCTAGGGGAAGTGTTAAAGAGTAGGGAAGAATCTGAGTATTGTAGTGCTGATGAGGTAGGGACATGAGAGGGTTCTAGGAAAGGATCAGGTATATGCCCACCTTAAGTCGTTGTGCTATCTTCTGCCATGGCCCATGCTGAGTAACCTCTGGTATTTGCAGATTTTCCTTTAGCACCACCTTAATACTTCTAATCCTGAAATCACTGCAGTGGAAATACAACTGTAGAATTAGCAGTACTTTGGATCTTGCTCATGATGTGCAAGCCATACTCAAGTATTTAGGAACAGACTACTAAGTAATTTAAAACAAAACCAACCAACCAACCAAACCCAAACAAACCAACCCTGAAAGCAAAGCCCCCAAACCCCCAATCAAATCAAACCAAAAAGTCAACCACAAAACCACACCACACCCTCCCTTCTCCCCCCAAAAAGCCAAACAAAACAAAACAAACAATAAACTCCAACAGAAACAGGGTGAGCAAACATTGCTGCCAAAAGGACCAGTAACAATTTTCTGGAAGCGACAATCAACATGATTACTCAAATAATGTGCAAGAGCTCTTTTGTACTCCAAGTAGCCTGCCAAGATAGGGTAACTGGAGCTACGCTAGTGTAAGAATGAAGAGGAAGTGGGACCCAGTGTCCAGATTTATGGTGATGGAGGTAGGGAATAAGGAGGAGAGTGTGTCTTGGGAGACAGAGCAGTGGTAGTTTTGTAGAGTATTTTTGAATCAGGGTTTTTTTGTGGGGTTTCAAATCTGCATGGACATCTGTAGACTGACTGTAACTTACATCATATCAGTCTCTAGACTGCATTTTACTCTTTTTGCAGTATTTTTAATACCAGATTCATCACAACAAGGCATATCTGCAGGCAGATTTGCACTCTGAATAGATCACAGTAAGAATTAATGTCTTGTTCTGCAAAGCCGCAGCCCATGCAATTCAACCCTGAATAGTTGTGCAAGCTTTTTTAGCAGAGGTCAACAAGGTACCATACATAAAGATGGTGATATCTTTCAGGTTTCAAGTTAATTATATGAAATATCTATTCATTTTATACATACTATTGGTTAATTAAAAAAGTATTTATAGCTTTATTTTAGTACTATCTAAAAATAATACCAAAGTAGCTAAAGAAGTCTTCCCTTGAAGTCACTTATGCTTCCTGCAGTTGGTAACTGGAGTGTCTTGTCACCTCACATGCTGTGATAAAGATGCTGGTAAGGGAATAATATTTGCCCTTTCTCTTCTTTCTGATGAATCTGAGTGCTACAGAGTTCTTCTCTAGAGTACTAGTTAATTTCTTTCTTGATGTTTTGAGTTGTTCACGTATCATGAGCTTAGTTTAGCATAAATCCAGGAAATACAGTATGTGGAATCTAGCTATTATTTATTATTGTTGCATAATGAAAATACAGATTTTTAAATGTGTCAGGATTGTTAGGACCAGGCTTTTCCTGTACAATAATGTTGCTCCTATTAGTAGAGCTTATTCCAGCTCTTCTCTTTCTCTAGATGTTCCAGCTTGTCAGTTTTTTGGAGCTCAAGTCAGTTTCATCTCTTCTTGCTACTTTTATCTGGGGCCTGTAATTACTCTATGGGTTTCAATAAGACTTTTTTTTTGCTGCAAATGCAGATGGTATGGCTCTTACGCATATCAATTTGAAGACGTATTTGTAGTCTGTGAGGTTCCAAAGTAGGTTGGACTGATCTAATCCATTGAAGATGGTGGTTGAAGTGTCTAATTGTTGAAGGTGATTTGCAGTGCATTGGAGCAGATTCATTTCCAGTCAATGCTGCCTTTCATATTCACTGATCAGTTGTCTCAGTATGAACAAGTTGTTATTTTGACTCTAAGACAGGTTCTCTTTCTTATAGACTGACCAGCTTGGAGCACTCAATAAAATGTCAGTAACAAATAGTTTGCATCACTATTTTTATGAAGAGTTTTTGGTCAAAGTAAAGACAGAAAAAAGAAAGAGAAGGAACATTCTTTCTTCCCACCCCAATTAAGTAATAATGATTTCTAAGATGTTTATGATAGCAGGATGAAATGGAGGTTTCTGACAACACTGCTAATTTATTAAATGCATTTTATCATCTATAAACTTCACATTATCAAATGTCTGTAGCATCTAATGTTGATTCCATTTTCTCACTGGAAAGCACCTTCTCATTTTGTCTTGAAAATTTACTAGGTTTTTTTTAAAACAATTGTAGATAGTATTTTCTCTACTTGCCAACAAGAAAAATGCCCAAGCATTCCTTACTTTAGGTCTAAATTCCAGCTTTGTGTTTTGCAGACTTCCTGCCTTGCTTCAACAGTGTCATATCTTGAATTATGATTACTCCCCAGCCTTTGCTGTTTGGGGGGGGGGTGGGGTGGGGTGTTGGTTTTAGCTTCATTTGTAGAGAGGAACTTTTTTTGAAGCATGCTGATGTGTTTTGTTTGAGGCACATACATATTCATGACTCTCCAATCATATCATCTGCATAACTCTCAGGTACTTTAAACATTGAAATAAGGCTTGAAATCTCATACATCTGTCTCAACCTAAACAAACAGTAAGTCAATGTGATTGTTCTTAGCTTTATTGCTGCTACATGGGTGTGGAAAAGTGAAGCTGAAGACTTGAGTTTTGTGTGCCTTGAATTGCACTGAAGTCTGTGATTGCACACAGCATTTGCTTGCAGAGTGCAGATCCAATTCTCTGAAACTTTTTTTTTTTTAGTTCCTCTTTCTAGCTCAGATTGTTTGTCAGTTTTGGCTGAGGTTTTTCAAAGGAGGCTAATGCAGACAGCTGCAGCCAACAGGTAGATTTTGCTATATAATTGGAACAGATTATTGAAATACATTGTTTCCTTTTTGAAAGAAGTTTTAGCCTTCAGAGTTCCAGTGGACTGTAACTGTCCTACTATTTGAAAGGGCAGGAGAAAGCTAGTTGAAGGTGTTGAATGTGATGGAGATCCAAGAATGGGCTTAAATTGAGGTAGTTTGATTGAGATGGCCTATTTTGCAGTTTAAATCTTGTCATGTACCCTTCAGAAAAACATTTACAACTTTATTCTTATGCAAGAGTAGAAATGTGTTAAAAAATTTATTCAGAACATAGAAATATTAGTTTCATAAATATGTCTGAGTTATATAACTGACTGTAGATGTAAGAAGTTTTGTCTATTTCCTCAGCTGTTTGTGTATTCGGTACCAAGAGAGACACAAACTGCAAATTATTTCAACAGTTAGAGTCTTAATAAGGAGGGAACACTGCTATTGAGAATATGTGTTTTCAATGGAATTACCTTCTAGTGATTAACATCAACTCAATATTGTGTGAGTGGAGCTTTAGTAATCAGATTTTAAAACCAAAGGCTGATTTTCCCTGGCATTCGGGGATCTGGGACTACGACTGTACATATTTGAAATCTGAAAGCTAAGTGATTTTTCTATGTTTTCTGAAATCCAGTATTACTGTTTTCAGTGGAGTTCTATATACAACCTGAGTTACATTCAAGGTAATAGGGTGACAGGTGTGAGTGAGGGGTTTAAAGTTGCAGAGCTGCCCAAAGCAATGCACTCGATTCTGAGAAGCAGGACATTGCAGGATTGTTAGCATTTATCCTATAGCTTTCTGCTGATAGGTCAGGCACAATTTGTGAAAAACAAATTAAATTCATATATTAGACAGAGTCTGGAATATCATTTATATTAATTGTTTGGACAGTTGCATATTTTAAATTCAGCCTTATTACAAGGGGTGTTAGCTGACTGCCCTTGTACTCAGTGCTGGAATTAATTTCCTGTTCTCACAGTAGCTAGGAGCAGCAAGTATAGTAGACATAAGCAGCAACCCGGATTGCCATTAAAGTTCCCCTGGTTGTTAAAAATTGCTCTGGGGATCACAGATGTTTTTTTGTCAGGGGAAGCTGAAAGTTTGATGACAATTTTCCTGTTAAACTGCATCAAGTTCCCTGCTAAATCATAAATGTACTATATTACCTTTTAGGTTAGATAGAACTCAGCCACAGGTATAGCTGCCTCTTGCTACTGATGTCAGTTGTAGTGTCTTTAAAGAGGGCTAATTTAAGATGAAAATAATATTTTTAGGTGAGTGATTAAAATGAGCTTGAAAAAAATCCAGCACTCTATAGCAGCAGTCAATTGGAATTTTCTTGGAGCCACTTCTGTACTGTATGCTCCGTATTCTTGTGTACAGAAGCAGACAGCAGGATCAGCCTTGGAATGCAAAAATTAGATTAATCAACTCTCAAATGATAAAATAAGACCTCCTGGAATAATTCCTGGTAATAAGTGAGGCAGGCAAATTGTCTTGGGTAGAGGCATTTGATTTTTAACGTTCTGTAATGGTCAATTTCGGCTTATAAAACAAAAATTTTTATGGTGCATGAGCACCTAATGATCCAGTTCTTTTCTTCTACTGATTTTAAACTCTTTGAGTGTGCTTATAGATTGAAATATGTTACTGATTTTAAAAGGAAAAAGCTGCAAATGAACCTGCCTGTGGATTTAAAAGGAGCATGCATGGTTTCCAGAGCTTCAAAGCTATCTATTTTTTTTAAAATGCAACATCTCAGTTTGGACAGTGCCAACAACACAGTCCCAAC
Source organism: Psilopsiagon aymara (assembly GCA_024733675.1). Taxonomy (NCBI): domain Eukaryota; kingdom Metazoa; phylum Chordata; class Aves; order Psittaciformes; family Psittacidae; genus Psilopsiagon; species Psilopsiagon aymara. The sequence goes on from JANRGW010049412.1 coordinate 20,736, forward strand.
TTTCACTAAGATGCACTCTTTCAGAGATGAATTAATTCTTACACCTGAGATTGAGAGCATCACCTTTGCATTGCTAGAAGCCCCGGCTCAGTTGGGATTTTAGCTCCTGGGTTTTTAATATGAAGCAAATTAAACTGCTGGGAAAAAAATCTAAAGGTCATGTAGCAACCAAGGCTTGCCTTTTTTTAACTAATACTGAGTTTCTAATCGAAGGACACACATACACACTCTCCAGCCCTCCACTCCTTCAGAACTGGAGTGGTGTTTCATAAAGCCACCACTATCAAATTTGAGTTTACCAACTTTATCCCATGGTGGAAAGAGGGATCTTCCTGTACTAAGAATACAAAGTAGACAGAAATAATGTCATCTTGCATTTTACTGCTTTTCAGTTCTATCCATCCAGTCAGTTGTTGCCGTGCTAGCCTGCTGATTTTTGAAGGAGCATGTTTTGTCATCTGTTGAGTCATTGAGCCATTGACAGACATTAGAAAAGGTTTTGTACAAAGCTCAAAAATAACTTCAGGAATTTACTTCCTCTCTTTAACATACAGACACATTAAATTACAGAGATACAGGTTTATATATATATATATATATATGTAACGTAAATACGGTACTGAGGACTTCAACTTAGAGTAGCACTTAGGAAAAAATGATGGGGGTTTTCTCCATTTTTTCAGTTGGTGCCAATGAGGAGAGTAAAAATGATACACCCCATCACCTTGAATCCCATTCTTAGTGTAACCCACTTGCTGCTATTTAGCTGCAGTGTGATAGTGGCTATTCTGCTCCTGCAATGTTAACTCTTACAGAAAGTGGTGCAACTATCGTGAGGAACTTGCTGACTTTGTGTGTGTGTGTGTGTGTGTGTGTGTGTGTGTTCTGCTTTTTGTAATGAAGTAATAATTGGCAAAACCAAATTAGAACTGCTGATGGATGTGTGAAGGATGATGCTGGACTATTGAAGTTTACTGTTGCTGACAAGATTAAAGCTTCCAAACTGCCCAGCTATTTTTATGGATACATGCTGCTGGTCTTCCACATGAGAAACAGGAGGGGTCAGAAGCTTGGAAGAGGCAGGTACTGTTGCATATCCTTCTCTTTGCAGTTTCTGTCAGGAAGGGAGAGCACTTTGGTGTGTGATTCTAAATAGGAACAAAGAAGCGGGATTGCTTCCCTTTTTCCCTCCCTGCTCTTCTCATGTTGTCTTTCTAGACGATATGGCCTTCCTTACCTGACCTTTTCTGTCCCTGAGCCCCTGAAAGATTCCTGCCTTGAATCTGTCTAGTATTTTTATAAAGCTGTAAACAGAGGCTGATGAATCCCAGAATGCTTAGTGCACAAAATTCGTCTTTGGTTTTATTACCATCTGATCAATACTAATGTTTTATGTTCCTCTGTCCCTCCTGCCCCCCAATGTCTTTGGCTTTTAATTCCCCTCACTAATTGAGGTAATTTAGATGCATAAACCCCAGAAAAGGCAGTATTTGGAATTGGGCAGTGCAGCCCCCTTAACCGCTGATGTCCTCAGCTACATGCCCCGTTAGCAGTCTGGCAGGAAAATTTGTCTGATTGTAAGAGATGAAACCCAAAAGACCGAAGGCTGAACGGGACTTGAAATGAGGCAGTCGAGCCCTTCCTCCCCCGGTGTGGGCAGCAGATGGCACTGTGAGTCCGTAACAGTTTGAGCAGATAAATTCGAGCGAAAATCGGAAAAAATGAAAAGAAAAATTATTTATTTTTACTCTGTATTAGTCTTCTGACCTAATCAGTAAAAAAGTCATTATTCACACAACACTGGGCAAAATGCATTGTAATTTTTAACAAATAATAGGAAACTGTTAATGTTTCCACAGGAAATACAGTTCTGTCTTGTGCAGCAATGGTCATTTATCACTGCACTTTGTGAAATCACTCATTTGTTCTAATTTGAATGTAAATGACTCTAAGGTTTTACAAATAAGGTGACAGACTCACATAAATGTAATTGCAGGGTTCATCTCTCTCTTTTTATATATCACTCATTAAGTTATGAATTAAATACATCGTATTAAACCAGGGGCATGTCCAATGATGATATTGTAATGGCAAATTACTCTATGCTATTAGAGGTGTATTTTTTATTCATGGACATTAATTTGTCATTAAGCGGCATTAGTTTAGCACTTTTATGTGGAAGACGTGACCTGAAAGAGGAGACTTACAGCTCTAATGTGAAAGAACAGGAATACAGGCACCAGATAATACAGAGCATTTTTTTTTTTTTTTTTTTTTGCATTCTGTAAAGAAGCAGAGGGACATTTTATTTAAATTTGCTTTGATCTAAAGCAGTTCTAGTTGTGTTAAGCTATTTTAGCAAAGGTATTTCTAAAACATGTAAATGCTTTGGCTGGAAAGTGTTTACCAATGTGGGAAAAGCCAGAATGTTAAGTACCAAAGAGTGACTATAAATCATTTGTAACCTATGAACCTAAAGAGAACACTAGGCCTGAAGTGAGTTGCATTCTGATTTTATCTCATAAGTATCACGGTGTTAGGAAGTTAATTGTCCATCTTGTTGGCATAGGCAAAATAAACTTTTTTTTATTATTATTTTCTTATAATTATAAAGTTATCTCCTTTATACTTTGTATTTTTAAACATATTATTATTTCAGGAGAATCGATTTCAAGTTGGAAATGTTAAGCAAGAGGAGAATCTTTCTTAAGGAAATAAATGAGAAAATGTATTATTTGATGGAATTTGAGAGGTAACTAGGCACTTGAAATATTAAACTGGGGAAAATAGTGAATGACTTTCCATCTTTAAAAGCTGTTAAAAAGACCCAGTAAATTTTATTTTGATTTTACAGTCAGTTTAATAGATGAGACTGTCCTTTCAAAACTTTGTTGGGCATCAAAGTTCGTATACGCCCAGTTTGGCAGTGTTTGCAATTTAGATTTTTCTATAGACTGTCTTCTGTTAAAGGCAAAAGTCTGAATTTGATAATCTATGTATTTGTTTCCCCACCCACGCTGATATATGATATGTTTTTCAGTAATCATTACTGTTTGATCCACCTATCTGAACTGCTGACAACCACCTTAACTAGCACAACACACAAGCTGAGTTTGAAGATTTGTAATGAAAGCCTAAAATGTATATAAGTAATATAAGAAATGGAAGTACCTCAAATTTACATCTACTTCTAACTACTGTTAAGTACTATTTCAGTACTTAATGGAGAACCATTTTGGTTTGTAGGGGAGCACAAAGAAGGAAATGAGTTCTGTGTAAGGCTGTTCATGCTTTCCAGTAGATCTCTTAGCAGCAGTAAGTGAAGACAGCATTTTTACACATTCCATCATCCATGTTTTGTTTGCACAATTGCATCAGAGTAGAATTTGCCAGGAAGACAGTATCTTGCTTTAGAATTGTGATGTAGACTGATTCTATTAAAAACAACATCTCCATTTTTTGTCCAGGGTATTGAATAGGCCTTTAACACAGAATGGATATAAATGCTACCTTACTGAATCTTCAGCCAATATGTAATCAGAGTTTTAAAAGTTATAAATTTGCCTCATTCATCTCACTAATTCTAAAAATTAAAAGGAACGAAACTTAAGATTAGTGGTATCAACAACTTCGTTAACCATCAATAATGTCCTGCAAGTGTATTATTCCAAACTGAATAATATTTGCAACTTTATTCACTTGTTTTCCTGTGTAATCTATTCTAAACAGCTGTTTATTAATTTGGAGGAAGTTGCTGCTAGATTTGTCATCTGTTTCAACAGTGTCTTACTGAATTTGTGATATCTGCCACAGAGTATGTTTAGCTGAATAAGATGACATTGGATCCTGAATGGCTGAAACCAGGACTTTTATTTGTGGGAACTGAGCTGGTAATGCATGGAATTTTCTCTACAGTAGTGCTTGTAGGAGCTGTCATGTCCCTCTGAATTAGAGGGGTAATAATATTTCTTCTGGACTTGCCTTGTGATAGCACCTTTGTTGTGAAAGTTGCCAAACCCCCTCAAAGGAGGTTTATTCTAAATTCAATTTCAGTGTTTTCTCCTTGTTTACTATACACCACATGTGATCTAATTCTATATGCAAAAGGCCTGGTATTTCCATAGCATCTAAGCTCGCCTGTTTTTCATGGGGAAAGTACTGTAGTAACCTCATATATTTTTAGCCCCCAAAACACAGTGGGATAGAAGTTCCCACTGACTTGAAACAGCATAGTGTAGACATGGAAAAAGCTAGGGGGACAAGCCCAATGTCACACACCAGGCATGGAATCAGTGTTTGTGTGCTTGTATTTTATTTTTGCCTGCCCCACAATATTTTTACTTGTATTTGCAGCATTACCGTCTTCATAGCCCACTGAAGTATGCAGGAAGTATTTGTATATGATGGTGATGTCAAGGACCCCCAGAGACTGATACCGAGTGTTTGCTTTAACTAAATACTTGAAAGTATTTGACTACCTAGATACTGTTGTGAGTCTTAACTTGCAAGTGTATCATACACCACAGGTAAAAAGTCCTATCAAGTTCTGGACTCACATAGCACCGTTTAGCCCTGGACCGAAAGTTGAACAGACTATTGGAACTTCTTGAAAAGGGATAAAAGTAGCAGCAAAAATTGCCAGTGTGTGTGGTGAATATTTCAGAGGGGGGGGGGAAGAAGCAACATTAGATGTATGCAACCTGTGATAAGCTGTTGTTAGTGTTTTGCTTTTAAGTGTGTGGTTAAAATCTTTGACATTTGAATGCTTCGGTAACATTTCTTACTAAAATGTGTATTTGAAAATAATTTTAAAAAACTGAATTTATTTTTATAACATTGTATGGAATAAGAATTGGCTAAAGATTTTTTCAGTAAGCTCTGGTTCATTTTTAAAAAACAGTGACTGTTCTTGTTAGATTAGCTGCAGAAATACATTCCTTTTGAAGTAGCTGGGCTATATCCCTCCTCTAAGTGCCCTTCCAATTTTCTGTTAAAGGGTGTCTGGCTTTATTCTCATTGTTTTTAAAGGGGGATACAGAAGAGGATGCCTTCATATACTTCATGATTTTGAGATACTGGTATTTGTTTGTAGTTGTGAACACTTAAGAAATTGTGCCTGCAATGACCTATTCTGCTCTTAAAGGTGATGTCTTCAAGGTGAAACCTTGAAGGCAGCGAGAATTTTGTCATTTGATTGTGTCTCTTAAATATGCAATGCATTGATTTTTCTATTCCGTATTTTGGGAGGTGTGGGGGGCATGGACCAAGGAAGCCTTTGTCATAAACTAAAAGGAATCTTGGCTGTTAGCTGTAAAAGTAATCCTGACTGTTAGCTCTTTGAGATTTGGGGTGCAGGGGAATTATTTTTTTTATTCTTGGTAAGAGCTGCTGGACACTAAATGAATAAAAGTCAGCATGATCTTCGAAGGCTCATGCTTTCTTGATACTTGGCATCTTCAGCAGTGTGAACATCCACGTGTTAATTTTGGGAGGACTTGTGACTTGTTTGGCACCACTGAAGATCACACGTAAGAAATGTTGAACTGGGCGTTGAGCCAATGTCCCTTTTTACATTTGGGCTTTGCTCCTTCTAGGTTTTCTGTGTTTGAGAGTCATATTTATAATAATTTCTGACCAAGAGAGTGATAAGTGAATCCCTAACAATATTTAGTATAGAAGCAAATCCCCCTTGATCTTCACATATAGTGGATTTCTTCTTTTTTTTTTTTAATGGTGTTTCCAGAATTCTTTACATTCTTTTACTTTTCTTTCTCTATGTCAACTACTACTGTGCATTTTTATCCTGTTTACCTCCTGAAATCAGTTTTGATTATTATGTAGTAAACCTACTAATCAGCACAGCTCCTAGTCAGGAGAGGGAGAGATGTTCTTTTCACTGCATAAATTTAGGACAGTGTTGTAGAGGGTTTTATTTTACTGAGAAATAATGCTTATACAAAACATGTTACAGGCATTTTGCTGATATGTTGAGCTATAAAAATAAATTGTGTTAAAAGTTGGGGGTGTGCTGAAGAAGAAACCGAATTCTCTAACTGCTAGAGCACTGGACTGTGTTCCAAGCACTCAAGGTTCTGTTTTTTCTATCTTCTGCATCATGGGAAATTACTCTTCCTCTCCTTTTTTCTCTGTAAAATAAGAATTTGCCTTGGTTTAGTGCTGTGAGAAAATATTTCTTGGTGATTTTTGAGTTGAGGTCAGATATTGCAGGAACGTACAGATACCTAAGGAAATGAAGAGTTTTCCAAATAAAATAGAAATGTTGCCTTTTTAACATTCACATACTTACAATCAGGTTCTTGGACTCTGTTTGAAACTGCTGATTACCCTCCTATTTTTCTGCAGCTGTAACAAGTCTCTTGCTTTTCAGAGGGATGTGAAAACATAACCTTAGATATCAAATTGTGCAAATACATCCTCCTTTACTGTACAGACAGTTGGCCAAAAAAAAAAAATAGTTTTCATTGCAGTAAATTTTATTTTTTACTGCGGAGTTGCAAAATGTTCATAATCACACAAAGGCATTGCAGACAGTCCTGTACTTCCTAGTTCCTGGCCAGAATAACTTTGATCCTGCATTCATGAGGCAGAAACCATTTTCTGAGAATTTGGCCAGATTTTTTTTGCTTTTATATATTCTCTCCATTTTATAAATATCTTTCCTCAAGATCAAACCCTCCAGGAGTCTTTCTTTAAAAACCTAAGTTGAGCACCTTGAATCTTGTAAAGTTGTTTTTCCGGCCTATAATATTTTTGTAGCTTTAAAGTGTGGACTTCAGAACTGGGACCAATATTTGAGCTATAGTTTAAAAATGCAATGTTGAAACAGCAAGGGGGGGATTATTTCATTTATTGGGAAGTACTTGGTGTGCATTTTATAAGCCTCTTTTTTCTTCCTCGGCACTCTTCAGAGAACTGATGCTGCCATTTATGACCACTTTGCCAGGAAAGCCAGACAGTGGTCATATTCTGTCTTTCTCATAACTTGTTATTCCATTGCTTTTGAAGAGCCTTCTCTAAACTCTGCAGGCAAAATTTTCTCTTTTCTAGTTCTATTAAACTGTTAACAGTATTGGATCAAGAACTAATCCATTGAGGACTTTGCTGGGAAAAGTTAAACTGCTTTATAACTTAACATTAAACTTCATTTTGAGATTGTCATTGAACAGATCTTTGATCCATTCTACTAAAAGTATGTAATACATGCAATTTATGAAATATTATAACACTCAACTTTTCCTATTACTTCTTGTGTTAAATTTATCCCGTTATATTCTGCCAATATTTCTTGTAAATTTGTGAAGATTAGCTCTTCTGAGGTTTCCAAATAAGAAGTTCCCCTACCAATCCCTTATTCCTTTCATACAAGTCAAAAGTTATTAGGTAGTTGGGTGATGTGATTTTTACAATGCATTAGGAACTACTGATTTCAAATTGGTGACTGATTCTGTGTTGTCTATCAACTATAATCAGTATTGTGTTATCCTGCACTGGATTTGGCCATTCTGTACAGTATCACATAATGCCTTAAAATTCAGAGAAAGTTTTGTTGCTTTGGGTTGTTTAGCATACGTTTGAGGTTTGAATTTGTCTGTGTTAATTAACTCATCATTTCACACATTTTAGATAGTTTGTTTAGTTCTCTGGTGATATTAGGTGTCCAGCTTTCTACAGTTACCCCTTTCCAGTTTTCAGATGTGTTTATTAGCTTTGTAATCCTTAAGCATTTGGTGACAAGCTGTTACCTGGGCTTCTGAAGCAGAAACAGGTTTTCAAGAAAAGTGGTCCCTTGCTGGGTTTATTACAGAGCACGTGTATGCATCATTGAAATGTTCCAGAAATAAATGTCATGAAAAGATTATGAAAGAGTCGTGTGAATCATGTTATATATTCTTTGCACATAAACACTTCCTCTGTTTTTATTTACACCTACATTGTTAACATTAGTATGCTGAGAATTTCGGAACATGTTGTTTGTCCTTTAGTGCAACATTGAGTGTTGACTTCCTTTTTTAGTTAGTGACTATCATGCTATTATCCATCTTTGTCATTATTCATTTACATTTAAGCAGAGCAGTTGGAAGAACTATCAAACACCCAGTCTTCTCTGGATTGTGATTCTAGCTCTGCTGCTACATTCCTGTACAATGTCCTTCGTTTTTTCTGGGCTTCTTGTTTGGATCTGTGTACCTGGTCTTTGGTCTGGGTTTTTTTTCCATTTTCTGCATTTAGAAATGGTATTGTCTTTCTCTGGCCTGCCAGGGCTCCAGAGTGAATCCTAAGCAGCAAAACAAAAACAAACTTCCAGCCTTCAGATGCTGTCACTATGATTTGGCCCACAGTAGTGCAGACAAGATTTTGTTTAGCTGTGGAAGAGATTATGAACTGTGCAGCTAGAATGAGATGCGATTTTTTAGCTGCAAAGTTTAAAGAAGTCATTACCGAGAATGTTCAGACTATTTCTTTTTCTAGAGGCTGATGAGGGAGTGGCAATGGAAGTTCTTCAAGTGACAGCAACTCATACCTAGCTACTTCCATTCTGAATATTTTTGATGTGGAAGATCAATGATCTTTTTCTATCAGTCTCATTCTTAATGATGTGTTTCACTTGAGGACCAAGTCATGCATTAAGTCATACGGTAGCTTTTAGCTACTAACATGGTACTATCAAGAAAAAGGCAGTTTGAGTTTAGGATATTTCATGAAAGGTAATTTATGAAGGTAAAGAAATATTAATGCTGGTGTACAAGGTACTGCTAAAAAAATAGCCAAGTAGTTCTCAGCTTTCCCTAAGCACTGCAGTAACCGAAGAATTTGGAAAAATATAAAGTGATAAAACATCTGTAAAAACTAGGTACCAATATTCTGTGATTTCTGCTGGACAATAGAATGCAGGATTATGCCATTCCTCATGTTTGAAGAAAAGACAGGCTTTCAGAATTGGCAAAATGTGTAAACATTGATAAATCTGATAAAACCATCTCTTTGGATTTCAACCGTCTGAAATGGTATAAAAAAGACCAGGTGAGTGGTTAGATGATCTCAATATTCTTTTTCATCCCTGCCTTTTTACTTGATAAGTAATACTGATAGCTGCAGTTATCCTGCCAGTATTCCTGGAATTGCCAGGAATATTGGCAAGATAACTAGCAGAAATACCTGGCAAGATGCAAAGCCCAACTAGATGATCTACCTAGACTTATGCAAAGTGTTCAATACTGTTCCACACGACATCCTTGTCTCTTAGTTGGAGAGACATCAATTTGATAGATGGACCACTCGGTGGATAAAGAACTGGATGGATGGCCGCACACAAAAAATTGTGGTCAATGGCTCAATGCCCAGCTGGAGACCAGTAACAAGTGGTGTCCCTCAAGGATCGGTCTTGTTCAACATCTTTGTTGGTGACATGGACAGTGGGATTGAGTGTGCCCTCAGCAAGTTTGCCAATGACACC
>JANRGW010049413.1:0-10372 GCA_024733675.1 Psilopsiagon aymara
ATCCCCTGTCCAAAGCCCCTCTCCAGGTTTCCTGCAGCCCCTTCAGGCACTGGAGCTGCTCTGAGGTCTCCCCTTCATGACCCTTCTCTTCTCCTCTGCCCCAGCCCCGCTCTCTTGGCCTAAAATAGCAAAGTGCTGCTGTCTGATACACATCATAGACTGATGAATGGTCTGATCTAACCTGTCGCTGTTAATGATCAGCCAGGTGAGAAGTGGATCTCAAACTCCTGCCTTGTATTAGATAGGTTGTGAAGTCATTGCTGGCGCACAAAACGCAGCACTGTATGTTACCTGCACATCAGGAGCGAGGGAGGAGCAAAACTGTATTGCAGGGTGGATGTATGCAGGGAGAAAGGCTTTGGGAATAGATGCTGTGTGAGAGTGGGTATTAAAGCGTGTAAGATGGGCTCAGGTAGAGAGCGAAGGTTCACGGTGGTGGTGGCTGCTGCAGCACAGCGTGAGCGCGTTCAGTCAGGAGGAGGCTCGATGGTGTGTATCAGGGCTTGAGCCACCCTGGGTCTGCAGATGCAGTCAGTGTGTGGATGGGAACACCGGTGTCCGCAGATGCAGCTCCGGAACGTGCCGGAGGGAGAGGAGGAGGAATGTGAATGGCTGGAGGATGCTGGGTCCTGATGCTAGGGAAGGGGAGGGAAAACGTGCTTTCAATAGGTGTTTGAAGGTCACGTTTTCCTTTCAAGCAGCGATGATGAGGAGCGTTGGGAAGCTTGTCCTCCGGCGGGCACTGACTTCCATCGGGATTCCTGTGCCCCTTTTCTTTGGGAAGCTCTCGCCCTGCTCCTATTCAACTCAGTGCAAGCACAGATGGGGTGACATTGTGTGGCAGACAGAAGGGAAAGGAAGCGTTTGGGATTATTGGAAAGCTGGAACTGAGCCTAATGATACGTAATTAGGTAAAAAGCTTAAGATGAATTTGGAGAAAAGTTTTATTATGCGGAGAGTATTTGTCCTGAGTCTGGTATAAGCTGGGATAAGTAGCAAAAGCCTCACTGCTTGTAGCGTTTGGATCTGGACGAGGCTTGGGAGCTGATACTTTAATGAGGAGCACTTAAACGAGCCTTATCACTTCCAGTTATCATCAGACAGTTCAGACTGGGTGCTGGGAGGTCAGTGATTTCAAACAAGGCCATTGCAGTTCATGAAGGTGCCGGGGAGATTGTGAAACAGCAACAGCATTGATGTAAGTGCAGTTCTGATACAAAGCAAAGGGTAAATACTTTATTTAAGGTGTTTGTTTCAAGTATAATCCAACCCAGAGCTGGGAGCTTAAAGAGTTGCTGTTTAGTGCGCAGAGTAACTCGAAGGATTCCAAAGGTGTTTGCACAAGCACTTCATTGATCCCCTTAGAGTGTAGGTGTTTGATAAATGAGCATGCAGTTGTGAGCATTGACTACCCATGGTGCAGGAAGGAGCTGGATATTAGGCCATAACATCTGGAAACAAGCTTTTGCCATAAGATCCTGCTGGATGTAAGTCATGAAAGGAGGGGTGAATCTTGGTGTGTGTCTTTACAGGAAGAGGGGCATGGTGCTGAGCTGCTCTGCTCCACCTCTTGGTACTTCTAAACCAGAGCCCCCAGTTGTGCTGCTTTACAAAGAGCTTTTATTGTGTTCCTTTATTTGTAACACATTTCTGGCCACAGACCTGCCCCTCGTACGTGACTCAAGAGTTGTGTGAACCTGGCATGGTCTGTTAAGGAACCCTTCACCTGCAGCTCTCAACTTTTCCTCTGTTCCTGACGTTTCCAACAACAAGCTGCACTTATTTCTTCCCTGCTGTAATAACAGTAAGCAGAAGCCACTGAGCCAGCACCCCCCCATTCAGTTTTAACCCGTGCTACCGTCAGAGCTCTGAATCATGCTTCATTTTGACATCTCATCGCGTTGCACAAGACCAGTTGCATCCATCTAAGAAAACGAAGATAAACGCAGTGTTTCAGTGCAGCAGGTCAGCTCGTTCCTGTGAGGTTCCATGGCCCCGTGTCAGGAACCCACTAGCACAGGAGCCCAAACAGCCCAGAACAAACAAAGCCAAACCCATTTAAAATGGGATGAGATCTCTGCGAGGATGGGAGATTTTGCATGCTGGGGCTGGGACCTGCTGTTGGGTATGGGTGGCAGAAGGGTTGGAGCAGCAGGTTGGCATCTTATGAGGTGGTTCTTAAGCCTTTAAATGTTTTTCAGAGTCCTTGAATTCCATTGGTCTTGATTTTTGCATTAACTTTATCTCCTCTCTTATTAACAAGAGCTGCTTTGCTATGAGGGGTATCAGGTGCTAGATTCCTGTAAGACAGCTGGAAAAGTGGAGACAACGGGGACACCAGGGAAAACCAGTGTGTGCCTTGGTAATGAAGGGCTTGGTTCTGTGTGTACGCATGGGATTGACTTCTGGTCTCACGGGCAACAGGAATCCTGCCTTTTCCTAAGCTGGAGTTGCTTGTTGTTACCATTTAGGGGTTTCCCTGGCTGGTTGCAGTATTTCAGTGTGGAGAGAGCGGATGGCACCGCTTTCATCTTGTGTATGTATTTTATCCCCATGTGACAATGTCACTTGGTGGGGTTTGGGTCTGAGTATCTTATTTGAAGGCTGTAGTTTGCTTTACCAGCTCCTTCCGTGGCTCCTGAAACCTGCCCTGTCAAGAGAGGGATGGATTTGGAGGGGAAAATTGGATCTGTGAAGCACTTGCTGAGCATGCTGGCGGTGGGGCGAGGGAGCCGACGTGCAAAATTCCTTGCTGAGGTGTTCATGCTGCCATTTAGTTCTCCTTCCAATAGGGGATATTGAAGCTTTCCCAGCTCTTTACACAGTGCAGTGCAGGTTTCTGAAACACAGCATGCTGCGGGTGAGTTTATCTTTGTGCTTGCTTTTGTAAGCCTGCTTTGATTTTTATCCCACCTAAACTTGCCAAGAGGAGCCTGATGCTACCTCCCATCCCTTCTCCACTGTGTGCACAGCAGAAAGCCCAGGGAAGCAGAGGGATTATTGCTGCACTGTCCAAACCCCAGCAAGGTGCTGCTTAGACCCCAAGGCACTACCTCTTTAAGAGCACAAGCGCACTGCAAGAGCTCCGCTTGTGAGAGGCAGGAGCTCCGGAGCCATCCCCGGCTGCTCAGGCATGGATGGGAGGAGAAGACCCTGAGCCCGCTCAATAGCCGTGAGCCCGCAGCCAGGTAGGATGCGGCATTCCAAACAAAAGGCTTTGCCCAGGGAGCTGCAGATGCTGGGGTGGTGCCGGGGAAGTTTCAGCTTCGGCTGCCGGAGCTTTTCCCTTTAACCTTCCAAGCGAGCCCTTGTGGTTCCCAACCTGCTAAATTCAGTGCTTCTGCTGTTCGGGTGTTCACCTCCTGCACTGTGATTGCATGATACATAGAGACGAGGCTGCAGGGGGGGGGAACAGGCTCCTTGAACAGCTCTCTGCCGTGAAACACCTCTGGAGAATTCCTAGCACTAAAAAGCCAAAGGAAGGGCTTGAATTGGATGTGGCTTCGTGCCCTTGTGTCATCTCGCCTGATGGTTTGATCTTGGGGTGTTTTCAGCCCTTGAACGCTCGGTCTCAGGACAGGCAGGGACATGCGCCGGGGTTATGCAACCCCAGGGGTGGCTGGTGGGAGCCTGGGTCTGTGCAGGGAGGAAAGCCACTGCTTCTGGAATGTTTGTGTGTGAGGCATTTGCCTGCGTGCCTCCGGTACCCGCAGATCTGTTTATTCATGTGAGAAGGGGCTTACTTGTTCCTGTCAGCTGGAAGTGAAGGAAGAGGCCATCAGTGCATGCTGGGGATAAAATGGTTGCTAGTTGCTGGAAATGAGCTTAGGTGAGGAGGAAAATGAATCCATTTTGGAAGGAAACGGGAATAGTGTGTTCTCTATCCCCCTCCAACCGCGGGAGCAGGAGGAGAGCAGAAAGACCCGTGCAGATCTGTGCTGTAAGAGCTGGTTTTCCTGCATGTTCCAGGCTGCTCATTGCAGTAAAAGCACACCAAAATCGTGCAGCATTTCGGTTTTGTGATTAGAACAAGCAGAGAAAACGGGATACACGGAGAGGCTTCTGCAGGAAATTCCTCCTGGCTTGTATTTAACACTGCCTCTGGCAGTGCCTCCGACCACTCCATCTGATGGGCTCTGCTCCGGGTTTATTCCTTAATCACTTTCTAGAGGAATTGCGGATGCCTCCTTTGGAGCGTGGCTCTGGCTGTCCAACTGAACCATCCCCTCCTCCTCGCAGGGACACTTCTGGTTTCAGGAAGAATCCTGTTTGGTTTCTATCTTTGCCTGCCTTCTCCCACTGGGTCTTTATAGCTCCTGAAATTCCCCAGCTTGTAATCACTGCTGCAGGCAGATGGGGACTAGGTGGAACTCCCATTGCAGCTGTGCTGCTTTTATTAGCCTGCCACAAGCACCTCGCTTACGTGGGCTTTTAAATATATATATTTCATGAGTTAATGAGCCCTGAACAGCAATGAAGAGAATCCAGTTAGTGCTGCCTGCTGCCTGTGTCCTTCTCCTAGTTTTTGGCATGATGCTGATGGAGGAAGGAGTCGTTCAGCTGACACAGGCGTGAGGAGCAGGGGCTGTAGTTCCCCTGCACTGTGATTTAGGAGGCTCCCCTCCTGCTCTTCGGCTTCGTCGCCCGCCTCGTCTATTCGCGCTGCGGTAATGGAAGGAGCTCTGACAACAGTGTGAGGTTTGGATCCAGCTTTGCTTTTCCGTCCCCTCGCCCTCCCTTCCCACCCTCCTGTATCGTTTCGGCTGCACAAGCAGTTGGATCTGTGCAGCTGAAGAGGGTGACGTGGGTGGCAGGGATATAGGGGGGAGGAGGAGGAGGGCACAGGATCCTCCGGAATTGGATCTGAGTGTGCTGGAATAGTAACATGAAAGAGCTGCCTGAATTATTCAGCATATCCTCCGTTTCTTCATGCTGTGGTTCATGAAATGCTGCAAGAGAGCCAGGCTGGGTTATCCTTTACCCCTTGAAGTGTTATGCTTTACCTCCTGTGTGAGATGGGGCAGCAGGAGGGCAGTTCGTGCTGCACCTCGAGTCCTGCAGCTCCCAATGGCACTAAGATCTCGGTGTGGTGAAAGGTGCTGAGTGCCCTGGGGGACACTTTGCTATGGGCACAGAGGCGATGCTGCTTCTGGGTGCGGTTTCACTTCCCGATGACCCGATCATGTCCCACGGTGGAGTCTCTGTGCTGTCACTCTTAACCCAGCTCTAGGTGAAAGAGCCTCTGAAGTGAGAGCCTGCTGATGGACTTGTGCTTCTGGAGCCGTTGCCCCAGGCTGGGTTCCTTGGGTAGAACCAATCTCTGGTTCTGTCTGTAGTTTGAGGTGGTTTTGTCCCTATCAGTTTCACATCCAGGTCAAGTCCTTTGGCAAAAAGGACTTAAATGGTTTCCTTTTAATGTGATGACAATCTTCACTCCCTAGAAGTGATCTTAAACAGTAACCCTAAACTGCAAGTCCATCGAAACTCCTTCCTTCAGGTGGCTCTTCCTGGGTGCAAAAAGAGAGGTTGTGCTCTGCTCAAAGAAGATTATTTCCTCCTGGCTTATATAAGCTCTAAAATAAGAAAATAAATCCCAACCTTCTCGAGGATGAAACCGTTTTCCATACTCGGGACGATCCCCTCTGCCGCAGAGGTCGTTCCTGTTGGTTGTCAGAGCTGCCTCCGGATGGGAAGCCTCAGCTCTGAGGGAAGGCTGGCAGCTTGGCCATGGGCCTGTGTCCTACCTGTCCGCATCAGATGGTGGGTGTGGGGTGAGGGTTGGGGCTGCAGCACAGAATTTGGAGGGTTGGTTCTGTCTTGCAGTGTGTTTCTGATCCTCCTCTCCCAAATTTTAGCTTTTCTGAAAGTCAGGAGTGAACGGAAGGCCCTCAGGATGCAGACTGGGAGCAGCACTGTGGCCCTGCTGAAGTCTGGGGCAGATCTTCCTGTGCTTTTGCTTGAGTCAGGATTTCGCAGCTAATTTTGCTGTTAAAAACCTCTTTATGTGATCAAACACCACCACTTGTGCACGAGTCTGCAAATCAAAGCAGAGCCTTAGAGCCTGCAAAGCAGTTGTGGCTCTCATTTAGAAAGAAAAAAGGGATGGAAGATGAGTGAGCGCTGTCCTGGTAACAAGTGTTGGGTCCTCATCTCGGTTCTCTCCATTGGAGCTGGTTGTAGGTGTCCTGTTCTACACCTGCCAGGCTTCAGCAGGGACATCACTTACGTGCAGTGGTGTTCTGAAGGTCAGCGGTGTCTTTCCCCTGCATAACCCTTTAATACAGGATTTTATCGTGTCTGGCTTCAAACCTTGACTATAAAACCACATGGGAAGGTTTCAGGACAATTTCCCATCCTGCTGGGTGAAGGCAGACCTTACAGTGACATGTTTGGGATCGAAATAGTGGGATATTGTCGGTGTGTTCCTGCTCTGCATACTGGTCCTGGAGGAGGAGATCCAGCTGGGCCGTGCTGCAGGCAGGCAGCAGATGCAGAGCAGCTCATGTCTGAGCATTCCTTGCTTCAAACTTCAAGTTCCATCTGGTTTAAGGTTCAAGTTCCATCTGTGGTCAGGTTGTGTAGCTCAGGTTGGTGTGACACTTACCAGTGCTGGTGGGGCCTCTCCTGCTGCTGAGATGTTGGTCCCTGCAAAGGTTTGGGCAGCAGCATTTGTTTGGAGATCAAACATGTAGGGCAGAGGGAGGACTTTTGGAAGACTCAATCTTCCAGGTTCAAAATTCAATTTACAGCTGCGTTTTTGCCCACTGGAACAAAACCCAAGAAGTGTTTTCATGATTGTCATGCAATCATTGTAGAATCACAGAGTGGTTTGGGTTGGAAGGGACCTTAATGCTCCTCCGATTCCACCCCCTGCCCACAGCCCTCTGTCCAAAGCCCCTCTCCAGGTTTCCTGTAGCCCCTTTAGGCACTGGAGCTGCTCTGAGGTCTCCTCTTAAGCCCAGCACACAGTGGGGTTCTGGGCTGCCAACCAAATGCATTGTCTGTAGTACCCCAAACCCATTCACATGTGAGGTCTGTGTTGCTGCCTTGTGTGGGTGAAAATCAATCAATTGGGCTGCTCTCATTTTCCAAGAGGCTTTGACTTATGAGATGGAAACAGAAAGGTGAAGTCTGACTATGGTGTTGAGTGGCAAACGTCTCAGCGGGTTAAGCATGGCTTCTGTGTGACAGTGGGCATCGGTGTTGCATCGAGATACGCTGGGCCTGAAGCCACAAGGTGTTGACTACGTCAGGAGGCTTTTCCCTTTTAGATACCTGCATCCTCTCGTGTTATTGCACAAGTAAAACACATTCTAGCTTGTTTGCTTCTGGCATAAAGCCTTTACCCACTTCCTTTCCCCTCTGTGTTCCCACAGTACCTTTCCAATTTCAGAAAGAAGCTGCAATTTGCCTTTAAATAACCTGGCAGCAGCTCTTGAGAGCTGCACATCTCTGTGGCAGCCCCTTTTAGCAGCGCTGCTGGTGGGAGGCTGCGGGAAGGAGTCGCTGGTTGCAGAGAGGCCAACACGGAAACAATCCCAGCCCAATTCCTGCCTGGTTTGCAGAACGGGCTCTGCCATTGTCCAGCAGAGCTCTGCTGACCAGCGGCTTTGTCTGGCTGCATGCAGAGGGCTTGTGGGCTCGGGGTGGTTTTTCCCTTACTCTACACAAAAATAGAGGTGGGGGAGTCTCTCGACAGGACCAAGGTTTTGTAGGTTGTTCAGCCATCTGTTTGCTTCCAGTTCCTATATCTGACATCTAATCCTCACTGTGCTCCTCCTTTGGGGAACCTTGATGGATCATAGCTGCCTGGTTGGATGTGAGTGCCCCGGGGATGTGCGTGTGTGTGCCTGAGCATGGGAGCTGATGGTCACCCAGCACCCAGTCCTCCCTGGGATGTGTCTTTCCTTAACGTGGTGTGTTGCAGGATTCCCCGGGGTCCTGTGCAGCAGCCCCTCGAGGACAGGATCTTCACTCCGACTGTCTCCGCTGTGTACAGCACTGTGAGTATCTGCTGGTGCCGCTGCGGGTGCGTCGCTGGTGCCAGGAGGGGGTTCTCCAGGCATAAGGAAATGGGAGATTTGTTTCAAACCCAACACCATTAAACAATTGCAATTGGCATTTGTAAATCACAACTTACAATTAATCCCCACAACATTGCTTTTTGCCTCCTGAAATAAGCGATGCTGGATGAAGACCCTTTTTGTCACATGTAAGTAGGAAAAGAAGAAATCCTGGGGACTTCCGTATCCAGTCCCTTCTGTGTTGAGTGTCTGTAGTTTTATTTAACATGGGATTTCCTAACAGAGTTTCACCTGAGTGGGAATGTTCCTGGCCATGATTTCAGGCTGTTGGCTCTGTCCCTTTCCTGCCTCCTGCATCTCAAAGACTGCCTTGTTGCGCTTTAGTTCTGCATGTTTCTAAGGGTTTCTTATTGCTAAAGTAATCAAGGAAGATTGGGTTTTCAGGTGAAACATTCCGTTACCCAGAGGAAAAGATGTTTTGATTATAGGTTGGATATTTGGGATAGGAGCTTTTGCCTCCCTTTCCTATGTATTTGTCATTATTGAAGTAATTTAGCTCGGGACCGTGGTGAAGTTTCTTTGTAAGTGTTTGATCCTGGTTTCCTTTTATTCCTTTCTTTTTCTTCCATGGCAGTAGCTGGAAGCCCAGTGTTATTTATGAGCTTTGCTAAATCAGCTCAGCCCTGGGAAAGTAATATTTTGCTTTTCTGGTGGGATAGCACAAATATTTTTAATGGCAAAACCCCGCTTTTAAGCTGCTCTTTTTAATTATTTGGAAAACGGGAGGAAAAGCTGTACATGGAAGAAATTAGCTGTATTTTAGGCAGTGACATAAGCTGCTTATAGAAAAACATAAGCTGCTCTATGAGGTTTTCTCCTTCCCCCTGTTTGCATGAATAGCTGGCGGGGTTATCAGCTGCATCTCTTCTGTGTGTGAAGTCTGGGTCTGGAGCACCTTCAGCCTCTTCCTTTTTTGGGTTGTAGGGAAGGGCTTTGTGATCCCCTTTTCCACCACAGGCACTGCTGTCATGAGATGCAGAGCCGGGCTTTGCACAGATTACGTGCCAACTTGCTGTCCAGTGCTCCTGGATCCAGGAAAGGCAGAGATTTGGGTGGGAGTTGGGTACCAGGAGCAGGAAGATGGGTGGATAGTAGGAGCAGCAAGCCTCAGGCTTGAGCATGGATGCTGTGGTGGGCAGGAGGCAGCGGGTTTCCATCCAGGTGAGTTGGAAAGGTTGTGGCACAACACTGATGAGGGTTTAACAGTTTGAGCCTTGTGGCTTTGACAGTAGTTGAATTGAAGGCTCAAGGTGTGGACAGGGTTTTGGGGTGGTTTTTTGCTCCCTCTGTCCTCAGTACCATACTGCATACATCTGCATGGATATACATATGTATGTATGCAAAAAAGCAAACCCAAAGGAACACAAATGTCCAAACGGTTACAATAAACAATTCAGTGTATCCTTTATAGACCCCATAAACCACTTAAACCCCACTTTAAATACATCTGAATTGCTTTGGGGGGAAGAAGAAGGTTCTTTTTTTTCAATTCTTTCCTCCAAGGATATAATTCAGATGCTTGTGGGGAAAATACGGCTGTGAAAATTTAAATGAATGTAAAATACAAAAGTAACTGTGAAGAATGACCTAAAATAGGGTTTGAGTGTGGAAAAATACCACTCCTTGATGTGGGACGGGAATAGAAGCCAGGGCTGGAGGAGCTCAGTTCTGGGCTTGAAGAAAACACAAGTTTGAAAGAAGATTTCATGGTTTAGAGAAAGGAGAGAAATTTCTCAGCTCAGTTCCTCCTGAGCTTCTATTTGAAGCCTTTGGCAGATGGCGAATGTAGAGTAAGTCCTTGCTCAGATGAATTAGGGTGGAGGAGGCACGTGATGGAGGTCCTTGACAAATTCATTCATCGCAGGTCTCTCTGCTTTATTTCACGAGGAACAACGTTGTGTGCTTCAGTTCTGGGTTTGCAACAAACAGGTTGTGCTTAGTTCTGATTGTTACGTGTAGTTTGTCTAGGCATCACGAAACTCACACCACCACAGGTATGGCAGAGCACCATCAGCAGCACCCGGCACTGCTCAGTCAGACGGCTGGTTTGGGAGGAGGTTGGAGGTCTGGTACCACCTCATGGTGACTCTGAGCTGCTGTGGTGGTTTCCCTGGAGGTTATTGTACGTGTGGGGCGGGAAGATGAATCATTTCAGGTGTCACAGAGTCCCAGACTGGTTTGTGTTGGAAGGGACCTCAAAGCTCCTCCAGTTCCAACCCCTGCCCCGGGCAGGGACACCTTCCACTGGAGCAGTTGCTCCAAGCCCCTGTGTCCAACCTGGCCTTGAG
>JANRGW010049418.1:0-24688 GCA_024733675.1 Psilopsiagon aymara
TGAGGTGTCCCTGCCCATGGCAGGGGGTTGGAACTAGATGATCTTAAGGTCCTTTCCAACCCTAACTATTCTATGATCCTATGATCATGTCTTCATTATCATAACTTAACCAATGAAATCTTAGTAAGGGACATGGATCTGTGGATGACTGATGGGATAGAATGACAGCACTCAGGTAATGTGATAGCTCTTCGGTTTCTGCTGGAAGCATCACAGTTTCTTTACACTCAGCTGAGTACCTTAGAAAGAGAGAAGCCCCACTCCAAAGATGACAGCACGCAGTTCTACTCAACAATACTAAACGGAAGTGACCTAATGGTGGGTACCTGCTGAGATGCAACATACTTTTTTATAGATTGTAATTATTACAGGGTAACTGCTATGCTTCTAGTTCTTGTTGATTTTGTTTTAGCTTCTCTCATTTAAATGCAGAGCATGGGTAATGCAAACAACTGTGTGAGCAGCTGTCTTAAGTGAACAGCTTCTTTTCTGGTAAGTGAGGCTGTGCTCAGGAATTTACAGATAGCGCCATGGTATTCAGATATTTTATTCTTCAGAATTTTCTATAACCTGCTTAATAAGTTTTTTATCAAATAGGGACATTTTTGCTTCTCTTTCCTAAGACAAGCATCAGTCCTTCAAATTTGAAACATCAGTTCTTCAAACTGAGCTGTGTTTGAATGTCAGTGCTGTGATTTTCATGCTGAATATATTCATAGGATTCATACCACCAATCTGTGGAAATGGTTGCGCTTGGCTGCTCTCGAGGTCTATCTAACGCTTGCCCAATCTCTGACGCTCTGGTGTACTCTGGGGTAAGCAATAATGAAGAACACAACACGCAAACATAAAATAATTTGCCCGTCTACCACATCAGGTCTTGCTTAGCCTGAATACTAAAACTCCAATCTCCAAAGCACAGGAAACTGAAAACCCTTCTAAAATGAATTCTTTATATAAAATCTGGATGATCTACAGCAACTTTGTGGACCAGAGAATACCCACATGCAAGAAGGGAAGGTATACAGTAAGCCTTGTGAAGGAAGCAGTCTGAATTTAGAATGCAACATTCCTCATTATCAATTGCTCCATTTCTGTGAAAGTGACTTGCAACGTCCTGACATTTTCAATTTGCATCATCAGTACCATCATCAGGCATCAATAATACTGTTAACAGTGATGTTAAAACTTCTATGTCCTTGGCAGAGCCAGATCCAAACAGAGAACATCTGCCTGAAGATCAACCACACCAGAGGTTGCCAAACTCAAGAACCCATCCCTGTGAAAATCCCCTCTCCCCACTGTAAAGGCCTGCACCTGCTGCTTTGCTGCTGAAGATACTTGGCCTGTCCACATTTGTGTGACTTGATTTGCAGTGTATTGACATGCTGTGTGGGCACTGCAGTCCTACAGCCACTTTTTTCCTTCCCTTGGGCAGCAGCTGGGACCAGCAGTATAGTGTGGTGCTTGCCAGCTGCTGAGGGTGCAGACTGCAGATGCAACAGAGCCTTCTGCCACCTCCATTTCAGCCTGCACAGGAAGCTTTGCCTATCAGCTCAGCAACGGCAAATGGCTGCTGCCCCCCCAAATTGAGTAAGAGCAATGTGGAGCAGTCTCCTCTGCTTCTTCCATCTGCTGATCCTGTTGGCAGTGGCAAATTAGGTGGCTGCACGTAGGCAGAGGCAGAAGTAGCCTTAAACACAATATACATGAGCATGGGTCATCTGGTTGAACCTGTGTTCCTGTGCAGCCAAGAAAGGCTCAGTACAGGTCAGGAAGAGGACAAGAGAGAGAAAATAACCTGCCCATGGACTAGGAAGAGGGTCTGTCCTTGGAAAGATGACAGACAACCCATGCTCTAGTGTAAACCCAAGAGATGCTCACGCATTTTTCATGATAACGCACACGGACAGAGAGTATAAACAAACTAGTTCCCTTTGTGGAACTGACTAGTGTTTTAAAGCACTGCCCCTGCTGGGATTTAGTTATTTAACGATGCAGAAAAGCATATAATCTTCATCTTCCCCAGGCTATGCTGAATCTTCAAGACTGACAGATTTTTATTCTTCTTAAGGAAGTGACTGACACTTTTCAGAACAGAAGCATTTTTTAAGGCTCCCAATATACTTTTGTTTAGCTCCTGTATTTAAACTGTGTTAATCCAAGTCTTGAAGTCATATAAATTCGGATGGAAAGCAATTTCCGAGGCAGATAAGTGGCTGTAAGCCATTGCTAAACAGAACATAATGGGCTGGATATGACCTTAGATCTGTTATCTGCTCTCCTGTTTGCCCACATCCACATCCCTTAAAATCTTATAGTGCCTTTTTCTCTGCATAAAAATCAGTAATCAGATTTTAAAAGACATTTGTATCTTCCTTGAAGTTAGGCTGTGGGGATTGTCAACACCCAAGCAACGGTAGTCATACATAGTGTTTTACTGATGCTACTAATAAGCCACGGCAAATTAAAATATTTAATGTTTAATAACATTAGCACAGTAGAAAGAATGTGGGTATGGCTTTATTAAGGCAAATGCAGTACCTCAGGTACGTCCTTTTAAGAAGGACTTCAGAGTCTTGAGAGGTTATTTTTGGCCAGTCTTGATTAAACACTTATCAGCCATCTCTTATTCAGTTGCAGGTTGTTGTTTAGCGTGCTGCTGGCTTTGCTCTCTCCCTCCCTTCCTCTTTTTATATTATGCTGGTTTCTCCTCAAAGTTTTAAAACTGATCAGCTCCCTCACATTTCTTGCATTTGAAAATTAGGTTATCTACTTTGCTGCAGAGGCTGAACTTTTCTGACTCTTGTCTCTACCCACTATTTGGCAAGAGTCAGTTTTGAGCCTCACTCTGAAGTGTCTGTGTCATTTCACTGTAAGCTACGTACTTGCAGCTGTTGAATTTGCTTAAATTAATGCATTACTCTTGAACGGCAGAGAACTCATACTGTGTATTTTGTCTCCCTAAACACTGTTTGGCATTATAAAAGAAAATACAATTTACACTGCAATGAAGAAAAAAAATCAGGCTATTGATTTGAACTTTCATTAAGCATATGCTTGTGCAAGAACTAATGCTACCACTGCTTCCAATAACTAATGTTACTTGCCAAGGCTTCCATACTTGAGCTTTTCTTCCAATTGAAGAGCACCAAGAAACTAAAACTACAGAAAAACAGAAAACTCAACAATCACTCATCTGGCAGTACAGCACGTTGCTGTAGATTTAATGGGATTGTTTTCCTACTGCACCTGCTGAGCCAAGGTGGCAATATTTACAGTGAGATTTTGGGAAGTCTGCTGTTCTGTTTAAGGGCTGTGTTCATAACCAAACTGATGAATTAAAAGCCCCAAGGAAGATGTTAAAGAGATTGTCCGATGGTGGCTACCAAACTCTGTTTCCACTTCCCTCACTAATTAGCTTAACAAGCACGGATTTGGCACAGCTTTGACAGGAAAAGGAGAACAAAGGACTTCACCAAATGACAAAAAAAATCCAAAACATTAAAAAATAGCACAATTTTGATGAAAAAGTGAGTCTTGCTTCTTGGAAATAAAACACCAAACTTATGATATCAAATGGAAATTGATGTTCATTCTGACTTGTTTGCATTCTATGTAGTCCACCCCAAACCTATGCACCATTTGAAAGAGTTAAGAGAATTTTGTACTTTCTACTGAAACCTGGTGGCATTTACTGATTCATTTACAAAAAAGCTGTTTCTTGGAACAAAATGATAATGTGACAACTTCATTTGTAAATAAAAGCACAGGCACTCATATTTGTGTGGTAATGTTAAATGTTCAAGTACAATGAAAAATTAACAATGTATTTGTAGGGCCTAACATTTTGTCCTATACTAGAAGTTCTAAGATTGGCTGTTCTTCAAGACTGTATGGAGCTACTGTAGCAAAATCAAACAAAGAATAGGCAAGGCTACTAATACAGTATTCCTGGAGCCCTTCAGGCAGAAGCGCCAAAACCTGGTGAACATTATTTCATTCACTAAGAAGTTATGCAAAAATTGTCATCTTTGGTCCTCTGTGATCTCTGAATGAGGAAAGGCTTAATGTGCCTCAGGGGATACAGCCCCTGTTTAGGAGTTCTGGAAAGCAAGTTTACACAATTTGCACAATTCCTGTCTGGAAAAGGAGCCCCAGACAGGTCTCTCAGCTCATCTGTTTACAGTATTTTCTTCTCAAAAATTTGTTATCTCATGTGAGAGAGACAAACATCCTTTCAAAACAAAGAATGACTTAATTTCCCTGACTCACTGGCAAAAACTAAAAGTGCCTTAAGTGGCAGACTTAACTGCATGTGAAACCAGCAAGTCACAGTTCTCTCCTGAACGTTGACTCAAATCACAGTTCTCTCTTGAACACTGATTCAAGCCATAAGCAAGCCATGAAGTCTAAGCAAAGCGCTAAATCAGATTCTAGTCCCATCAACATCAGAGCCAAAATGTAACACTTCAGCCTGCAACTGACATTACAATGTGGACCATTCTCATTTCACGGCAAAGGAATTGTGTTTTCCAGCAGAAATCTTCACAGTATGCCTGTGATATGGACAGGGCTTTGTAATGTTGCTAAGTCAAGACTGCTTCCCAAAGCATGTTTTAAGGATTTGGGTTTTGTTACAATTGAAAAAGTTTTTCAGACTCTTATGGCTTCATTTATGATCTTGAACTTGTGAAGGATAGTATGTTGGGAGAGTATCACTGCAGACAGACAACTCCTCAGTTCCAAGCTTCAAGTCAGCTGGCAATGGTTTGGATTCACCATTCTGTACTGTGCAGTTTCTCAGCTGCAGCTCCTTGGTGAAACAGAATTCAATCTGACCAATTGTTTGCGCTTTTTCACCCTAGAAACAGGAAGGATGAGATCAGCTTGAGAAGGAAAGGAAATAAATCAATTCTTCATATATACTGCCTTATCTATAGAATACAACAGCACTTATTTGCACATCTGTCATTTGAAAAATGTGAAGAAGACAACAGGTACCAGATGCATTCACTTTCAGCAACTTATCATGCATATTTGTCTTTAAGGAGCAAGCAGACAAGGAAGCAATTTCCAACAACATAATTCAGTAATAGCTTAGGGAATCTGCCTAACTAGTAAGCCTCATTATGAAATGCTGTGACATAGATCATCATTTACCCAATCTGCACCGTACACAGAAGCTGTTCACCTTAATGATGAAGCCTGGCTGAACTCTAAATATTGAAGGGTATGTATGACCTGAAAGCCACCTTTAAACAGCTCTTCTGTAGGATGAGAATTAAGGCAAAGAAAAATTCTCCATAAGGAGAAAATAAACTTAGCTCTGTAACAGCTGTTACTGGAAAGAATCCGGAAGCAAGCTGTCAGAAAGTATCAGAAATATAATTTCTGGACTGGAGGACAGGCTAGTAAGAATAATATCAACCAGGAATAAGGCAAGCAGGCGTGGAAGATGTTTAAATAAAAATCACCCAAAATGCTCAGGTGTGCATGTGGAAAAATAATTGGGTTTGAAACCACTGCAGCAGGACAAAAATATATGTACAAGAGAGAAATTACTATGGTAGGTGGGTTTCTTTTGTTGTTGCTTTGGTTTGGTTTTGTAGCTTCTTTTGGTTTTATATTTTGGTTTGGTTTTAGCTTTTGTTGTTGGGGATTTTACATTTGGTTTTGTTTTGTTTCTTTTCTCCTTGCTGTTGGGTTTGGGATGGGGCTGTGATTTTTTTTTAAGAAATTTAAGAACACAGCAAGTGTGTAATGCATTTTAAACATCAAAGCACCTCCACAATGCACTTCAGGCATTGACAAGGCTGAAACTCTGAGAAGGGCTATCTTTAAATAACTGGAGTGTACTTTTTCCTTTCTCTTTACCATTAGCTTCAGCTATTAAGCACAGGAGACTCAAGCTGTAAACTACTTTCATATAACTTGAGCAGTATCCCAGTTGAACTAAAAGCAATGGCAGAACTACAACACAGCTAGAAACTGGGGTTTGTTTTAGCTCTGTATTTCTTCAACGTCAAGAGGTGGCTGAGTGTGCAACCCACATTCAACTCATATGCTTTTGTGGCTTAAAGTGACTTAAAAAAACATTTGAGGACAAAACCCTCAGAGCACTACTAAAGCAAATGAGCTGACAACATACAAGCTATTAAACTCCAAGAGCAACTTTATCTTGGCAAGTTTTCATAAAATTGTTGTCTGCATATGGGCAATAACTCTGCCAAATGTTTTGTTGTAAAACACTTTTATCAAGCTGAGCTAATAAGGAACCAATTGTAACAGGGAAAACTATCTTGTGGGTTTGCTTTTTTATTTTCTTTTTCAATAAAAACAGAGTAACCTAGCTGGAAAACGAAAGAAACAGTTATGCAGCCTACCCACATAAGTGTTCAGAACACTATTTTGTTTCTTCAAAGACTTTTTTAGGTCAGATATGGTGACCTGTATTTTACACTACAGCACACTGTTTATGCATACCACAATCTCTACTGCATCATGACTCACCGTATAATTGTTGGCAAGGAAAAGTAGAAAGAAATGGAAGTTCTAGACATTGTTGGCTCAAACAGAAAGACTGCCTTTTCTGTACTTCTTTAGGCATTGGCTTTTGAGAAAAGCCTCTGAGACAAGCCTCTGAGCTGCTTTATTTCTGAAGGATTTTGATCATTGAGGAACTTCTTCATGCAGAATGTGAGTTTGGCCTAGTGAAGGGAAGACCACTGTTGACAGGCAGTACCATGGTCAAGGCTGCCAGCCGCCAGTTCCATTCAGCTCCCTCTTGCTGGTTCTAATAATTTACTATATGGCAATTAAGCAATAGTAGGAGTCCAAAGTACTCAGCTACAGCAATACCTCTAACGTGGTGTTTACAGGATTCATGGAAGGGATGCTGGTTCAAATCTTTTAAGACAAAGAGACCTTTAAAACCCAGTGCTCCCACTTTCTGGGTAAGTATACTAACAGCAAAGTTACTAGGTAGAGTGGATGCTTCTTGAGCTAAAATTATTTCTGTGTTAAGAAAAAGCTGTAGAAACAACAACATAAGATGGAGTCAGTGGTGCCAGTATGTAAGCAATGTGCTTTTACGAACTCAACTCCAAGAATTAAGCAATATGTACCTGCAAAGAGCTGTATACACAAGTAACACCCTGACCTAAGTTCCAACATGCTGAAGATTTTTTACTCTTTTTGCTTTTTTTTTTTGACAAGAAGTGCACTTTGAAAAAGTAAGTTGTTGGGTTTTGTTTGGTTGCTTTTTTGTTTGTTCTTCAGTTTGGGGGGGGTGGTGTTGGGGAGCGGGTGGGGTTTTTACCTCTTCTGGAGGAAGGCATTGGATCTTCGGTGTTACACCATAAAATCTTGTAAGAGCTTCTTTTATGGCAGTCATCTGAAAAATTTAAAAGCTTATACAAATTAGTAAGTCACTAGCACTTCTTCCAGCTGCTCACACACTGAAGTTCACAAAAACTCAGATAAAGCACGTAAAACATTAAAGAACTACACAGTTTTTAAAAGATTCCTTATTCTCTAGAAAGTGCTCAACTTCTGCTGAAAATAAGTATACGCATATTTATTGTTTAATAAAGGACTGCTTCTTACCTCATAATATGAGCTGCTTGGCTTTATCCCAGCTTTCAGAAGACAACTGAAACAAAGATGTAGCATTTTTATCATGGCTCCTGTATGCAAACATAACTTCACAATCATTAGGTAAACAGATAATCTTAGTGAGAATTTGGCAGGAATTACAGCAATGAGGAGCAAAGGAAGCTCTGCCAGGCCAAGGAAAGGTTCCCCTTTCTGAAAGGCCATTTCCCATCCAACTTGGCAAGGTCAGGAAGTACCCTCTCCCCCACCTTAATCTGAGGAACCTGGGAGAGTTGAGTCATCAGACACAGCTACAGGAGAGGCAGTATTACTGTTATTTGCTGGACCTTCAGAATGTTCTGTTGAGCGCCAGGTAAGACATGCAGTTCAATTGCTTTGTTTCTCCTGCCTTGAGCAACACCCAGGTGCTCTGGTCATCAGGGAAGGAGAGAGGCAGATCTGCGAGGCTGCTCTAGACACCCTCATGCTCTAACACAGAATAGGCTTGCTAGAGTGGGAGGCACACAGTACACTGGGAGAAGGACATGCGCATGGATCTGGATCAACGTCATGGCAGAAACGTTTCCTAATGAATATGCTTTTTCAACAGGAAAAGGCTGTTCATATAAGAGAAACAAGGTAACTCTCAAGAACCTCTAGCCTGTACATCCCTTTCTTTAGATTACTGAATCTAAAATCTAAATCTTCCCAAGGGAAGTCTGTACTTCCAGGTTGACAAGACTCAGGACCCTACAGGTGCCAAGTCTCTTAAGCCCCAGCTTCTTCTGTAAGGAGTAGGAACATTCAGCATCTTGCAGGATTTAGTCTATGACCACTGACAATGCTCGACCCTTCGAAGGTCAAGTTCTGCACAGGGAAGGTTTAACCCAGTTGAGTAAAGGCCTAGCTGTGTGGCATAGCCATTTTACTCTTGATAAAAGGAGGCCAATAAAATAGATGATGTTCTTTTATTCTTACAGAAGCCTGCATTATGTTCTCTTTTTAATAATTTGCTTTTTGGAAACAATCTTTTAATCACTAACAGCACTTTTTTACATTGAAGTATAAATGAAGTAATGAGAACATTAGCAATCTTTATTCTTTCCAGTAAAGATTAAATTAATTATGCTCATTTTTACAATGGAGAATATGCTCTGAGCAATTAATTTCAACATGTTTCAGTCTCTATTCTTTTTTGGTGTTACACATGCTGAGAGAGTCACATAATAGTGACTGTGCCACCTGTAAAATGTTTTAGTCATACCATCACAGCTACTTAGATAATTGACTTATCAGACAATTCTAGAGAAATCTGATTAAGTTGTACAAGACACCTACAAAAATGGTGGGGGGAAGACCTATTTCCTTTGTATATATGCACAGCGAATGAGACCTTGTTAGGAGATTGTTCTGTCAGTGTCAGAACATAAGCAGCACTTTAGGATTAAAAAAAAAAAGCTAAGTTTCTCAATACAAAAGAACTCACTTATTTCCTCTCTCCCATAGTGACAACTTACAGACAGAGAGAACTTATGGTCAACAAATCTGTGTCAAACATTCTTCTACCCATACCAATCACTGACCAGGAAAGGACGCTGGCTCCTGGCATTCGCCTGCATCCAAAATGTGTACATACAGTGCACAGACAAGCCACCCCATTCCCATTAGGATTTTCTATCTGGAATGCCCAGTGCTTTGGAACCATGAGGAGGAATCAGCCGCTAGGAAAAAGCAAGGGTATCACATTGGGGTTATTTGAAAGGATAGCATAGGGCTGCCTGAAGTGGCTGAACACCACCATTCAGGACACCCCACCTTGCTGTTAACTCTCTGCCTTTCACCCAAGGTGTTCTGATGATTTTGCCTGCAGCTTGTCCTTTCCTCTAAGCAGAGCACTATCTTTTCTAAAACAAATGTTTGGGCTTCAGTACGACTCAGCAGTTTAGGGATTTCTGTCACCTGATTTAGAAGTTTACCGGTACCATAGCTTTAGGTATGGTTTCACTAAGGGGAAATCCTGCCTGACCAATCTGGTGGCCTTTTACGATGGGGCTACGAAACTGATGGACAGAGGTAGAGCAGTTGATGTCATCTACCTGGACTTGTGCAAAGCATCTGACACTGTCCCACATGACATCCTTGTCTCTAAGTTGGAGAGACATCAATTTGATAGATGGATAAAGAACTGGCTGGATGGCCACACACAAAGAGTTGTGCTCAATGGCTCAATGTCCAGCTGGAGACCAGTAATGAGTGGTGTCCCTCAGGGATAGGTGTTGGGACCAGTCCTGTTCAACATCTTTGTTGGTGACATGGACAGTGGGATTGAGTACACCCTCAGCAAGTTTGCCGATGACACCAAGCTGGGTGGTTCGGTCGATACATTGGAGGGAAGGAATGCATCCAGAGGGACCTTGACACGCTTGTGAGGTGGGCAGATGCCAACCTGATGAAGTTTAACCATGCCAGGTGCAAGGTCCTACACCTGGGTTGGAGCAATGCCAAGCACAGCTACAGGTTGGGCAGAGAAGAGATTCAGAGCAGCCCTGTGGAGAAGGACTTGGGGATGCTGGTTGATGGAAAAATGAACATATAGCCATACAGCTTCTCAGAATTTACTGGCTCACACTGCCTAAAATGATGCTGTGAAGAAAGACGCCGGCTTACTAAACTCTGAAGTGACCAGATAAATGCATCTCAGAGTAGACAACCCCTCCTCTGAACTCCAGCACTTCTGCTAATTCACAGAACTTCTGCTAATACTTGCTTCCCTTCTACCATCAGATTTTTAGACTTTTTTAAGGCTAGACTTGAAACATTTAGAAACTATTTGAAAGAAAAGGCAGACCACGGACTTCACTTTTGTACCTGTTAAGATCAACATGATGGTAGAGTTCTAAGGCTTTACCAAAGTATTTCTTCTGAGAATTAAGGACCGGAAGCGTGGCTGCACAAGTGCCATGTTTCTCCCACTCATGTTTCCTATAGGAGAAAAGCAAAATATAAGTTTTAGAAAACATTACTTGCAGATATATTTGCTGTGCAAACTAGCCAATATACTTAACTCAAGTATCTAAAAGGCTTGATGCCTGAGAGGGACTCTTCATCAGGGACTGTACCAACAGGACAAGGGGTAACGGGTTCAAACTTAAACAGGAAGCTTAGGTTAGATATAAGGAAGGAATTCTTTACTGTAAGGGTGGTGAGGCACTGGAATGGGTTGCCACGGGAAGCTGTGAATGCTCCATCACTGGCAGCGTTCAAGGCCAGGTTGGACCGAGCCTTGGGTGACATGGTTTAGTGTGAGGTGTCCCTCATCAAGGGGGTTGGAACTTGATCTTAAGGTATGTTCCAAACCTAACCATTCTATAATTCTAAGTTAGCCCCGTCTGGATGTTTTGGTTTTTCAGCTGTCTCCTCTGAACCAGTTGGCTTTTTAAATAAGTGAAGGAACTGAAGTAAATCATGTTCTTATGATACAAAGGTCTCTCAATGTATCACAAGATGTTTGGAGGTCAGAATAGTAAGAATTTGCCTAGAAAAAAGTATTTCTAAGCACTGTGCAAATTTTCATGGAGTCTTTGATGTTAAATGTACTTGCAAAGCACTAAAAACTTTTCAGAACTAAAACTGCAGTTTCACTATTCCACCTTATTCTGGGTGGAATAGTGAAACTGCACAAGCTGCTAAGACAAGACTTGTTGCCTCAACTTCTACTTTGGCCTGCGTCAGTATTTTCATAGAACTACTCTCAAATCTTCCTTCTATTCTGCTATCAGGTCTTCTAAAACCAAGGAAGAGAGTGAAAAAGAAAGCAATTTTTAGGATTTTATGGCAAACTCAAACAGGATAAATAAGGGTGCCTGTCTTTTGAAGACTCTCAGGAGTACTTATGTGTCCTCCTGTTTCCACAAAGAAGGCAGAGATACAGAGCCAAAGATCTGAAGGTGCTCAAGAAGCACAGTATTGCTAATCTGGAACTGCTATTGGAGTGGTTTGGTTCAGTTCGCACGGAGCACAGGGCCCAGGTGATGGTGCTGTGGGTATGCCAGGTGAAAATACACAGAGCTACCCACAGGCAGTGCCCATGCATCGTCAGCTGCAGCAGGCCAAGAATACACCAGGTTCTCTTCATAAGTCCTGTGAGCTTCCAGAATTGAAAGTTACTTTACAGTCACTACAAAGCAATTACTGAAGCTTTCAGATGACATTCCTGACAGCATCACTTATATCTGGCAGCACAGCCACGTGAAAAAAAGATAATGATGCAGATACAGCTAATTCAGACCATTCATTGCAGGCATGTGAAATTTCACCTTCATCTCTTCCATTTAAATGCAAACTCAAGCATTTAGGAAATGAAAGAGCTGTAGGTACCAGGGAATAACATAACATAATTTATTTATGAAATCAAAAGAACTAATGCCTCAGTGTTACTCACTATGACGTATTATACTTCACTGAGACCACAATAAAACAAGGCAATTCTGCTTGAGTCTCAGCTCACAGCTGGGTGGCATGTAGATATAGAACAAAGCTACCTGCATTCATGAAGGCCACCCATCCTTCTGTACCTTGTGCACCCACGAGCTAGGCTGTAGCACAGAGTACATATACTAGCTGTCAAGAACTTTGCTGAACATTTTTATTTTCCCTGTAGGATACCAGTACTTTGGCAGGCACGCAGGAGTGGGTCTTACACCACTAGACTGGTTTTTGCTATATAAACTGTCTTTATCCACCATTCTCTCTGTGGTGCTGCTAAGACTTGCACATCTCAAATCTACAAATGAAGTTCCAGGGGGCTGCAGAAATGCAATGTTACAGAATTGGTACAACTCAGCCATGTGAAAAGGAAGCTACACCTCAGAGATTTCTCTTCCTGTTTGTACAACAAGGACAGAGTTCACCCAAATGCAGTCACATGGACGTGACAAAGACAGCAGCATATAAGGATGGTCCAAGGACTACAGAAACCACCCAGCTTGAAGGCTGGCTTATTATTAGGGTAGGAACAAAGAATTTCTGTGAAGCACAACTGCAAGTGCTGCCCACAGAATGTAGAAGATTAGGGATACCCAGCTGTCCTACAGGCTAAAATTGATTCCTTCTTCTGTATCATACATATAAACTGATCCTGAAGGGAATTCTCTTGGTCAAGAAATTTTCATTTGGTAAAAAAAATTACTATCAAAGAGATTAATGAATTTGAGATACCAAAGCACACCTAACCCTTTGTCCTGTATTAAGGCATTATATCCTGTCCAGTTAAAACTCTTGGATGGCAATTATCATACTTTGTAAGTTAATAAGAGGAATGGAGATAGGCATATACTTTTACAGAAGCAACTGCAGCCATCATAAAATGAACAGGAAGATTCCTTGCCTTCCCTTGCAAGCCAGGGCTACACTTAGAGGTAAAGCGAGGAAAAAACATATTACATAATTATAGCAGCCTTGGGAAAACCCTGAAGTGATATGCTAAGATACTCATTATCTATTTTGCTTGTCACTGCTCATGCTCATTACTCAATTAAGATGCCTTTTAGTCTACGACAATGAAAATTGTGAACAGTCAGTTTCACTTTCAGATTCTTATTTTTGTTGTACTGGGATTTTTACACTATAGAGTTTGAGGTCTTTTTTGCTGATAATTTTGAAGTAGATAAAGTATTTTAACTGAAGGAAGGCATATAGTGGGATTTTACAGGCTTTTGGGTGGCTTAGAAGCTTGCATTTACAAAATCTGCAGTTACAGCTGCCAATTACAGTGCACTTGTCACCTTATTGAAAGGGAGTAAACTATTCCATCAATCCAAGTATCAGTTATAGTGTTGTAACTTGACTTCTGCTTTTATGACATTTCTAATTCTATTCTCAGTATCAAAATAAGTGCCATTTGCTAACCTTGAACTGAAACAGAAAAGGTTTTAATTGTATCTGTTCACACCTGCTGCCTCACAAAAAATGTGTTAGCAAAATAAAGACTCATGCGCCTGTTTTTTTTGAAAACAGGTCAAGGCATGGGAGGCGCTAAATTTCCAACATGTTTTTCTTATTCTAATTACAGGAATAGATTGAGGTTGCACAGACTTGTGCTGTCACAGAAAGTAGATCTGCTCTCCCTGGCACAGGGCAAGAACAGAGTGGAAGGAGGAGACCACTACTTTTGACAGTTGCAAGTTTAGGTTGTAGTAAGACACTTGAGAAACCAGTTTAAGATTCTGAGGACAAATATCTTCTAGCATCTTCCGTAGAGCAAGGCCAAGACTAAAAAGAGATGTACATTCCCTTCAAAGCTTTTCCCTACTGACACAGAGAAGAAATGGTCATCCAATTCAAAGGAAAACTTATGGGCACTGGTACTTGAGATGGCTTTAAATGCTACTGCCTCTAGCTATGTGCTCTGCTTCTTAGGTGATGTTACAGCTTTTACTGTAGAACTGGAAGAACAAATTGCCATACATTGGCTCATGTAGCTCATGGCCTAGCAAATGAACTTGAATGGTCACTGATTTTAGTTTAAAATGATGCACTCAAAGCCTGTGCAAACTCAAATACCACCCAGACCACTCTTTGGTCCAAGTGCCTGATTATTCAGAAGCAAAGAGAAACATGGGGAAGGAAAACACTTCTGTTGTCAGGGGAGATAAAAATTTCCTTCTCTCTTCCCATGACCTAAGCAGGTTATCTCTAAATAAATTCCTATATCTGATTTTAGGCTGCCAGGAAAGTAAGTAAAAAGGGAGAATTCTGTAGAAAAGTAGCTAGGATGATCCAATGAGTCCTATTTTTCTATTTCCTCCTCTGTGAGAAAGGCCAAAAGAAAAGGTCTTTCAAGGCCAGCAACACAGCAAAGCTAGCTAAGAAAAGAGGCCTGGAAGCTGCTTTTGGAGATAACTATGACATTTCAGGAGCTACCATTATTCAGATTAAACATGTCAACAGCAGCTGCTTTTCCTCCCTGCCTGCAAGGGGAGGAAACACATTCTTTCTCTTTCACCAAGTTTCATTTCTTCAAAACCCCTGCCATAGCCCTTTTTTCAACAGCTGCATTTTACAGGTGCTCTAACAAGAAAGCACATTTATTTTGTAAATGGGACTGCCAAGATGCACTGCTTTCAGTGGCCTCCTGGACACTGCTTTGCAAACACAACATCTCACACAAAGATTTACTAATCCAGATGGATTTTTTTTTTAATAAAATAATATCCAAAATACTTTTTAAGTGAGTTTTTTTGGTTTGGTTTTTGTTTGTTTGTGGTTCTTTTTAATACCCACCAGAACTGGGTGCGATTCAGAGATGAATGAAGCACATCAGGCCAAGAGTGTCTCATGTCCGTCAAAAGATCCTAAAAAATATCACAGTTAATAAATGCACCTACAGCGCTGAGAAGCTATTTCTTACATCTACATACATACATACTTACGTCTTACAATATACATACACTGACACATTTTCTAGAACTTATGTCACATTTTTAACTTCCCAAACTGAAACATTTACTTAGAGAAAAAGGAAAGGTCTTTTTCCCAAATACTCTGAAAATGCTGTTGCTGGAGGTAACAAGCAGCTACAACTATCTAAATACCTGAATGTACCAATACCAACACACTGCCCCAATGTAAGATTTTCCTTCAACTTATCCCTGCAGCAGCTGTTCAGTCATACAGCTTTTCACGTTTGTCAGCGTAAGGCTCCTATCCCCATTTACAACACATTGAATGAAATACAGATTATTTTTCTTAATTAAAAAAGAATAAGGGCCTAATACCCTGGGAGAAAACACATAGAAAACAGTCATCTGTACACTTTTTTTCTCTGTTCTGGTTTCGCAGTAGAAAATGGAAGAGAGAACACTGACTGCCTGTATCCTCTTTTTCACAGGTACTTTTTGCTACTGCAGAGCCACCTCCTCTAGATTTTTGTAAGGAGGATGTAGCTGAATGAGTCAAACCCCATACCTACAAAATGAAGCAGGAACAGCTGCTAAGGATCACAAGCACTGCAACTTCTAGCAGTAGCAAAAGTACCTAATGAATTTGTGGAGTCGTTAAAAGACCATACCTCTTGGCAAACACTAGAAATGATACACTGTAGGCTACAGGTTTTGCATTTAGGATGTGCAAAAGTAACTGCACTCAGCTCTGCTTGGTGAGACTGTTTTTGCTTTAAATAAATACCTTAATCTCAGTGACATTGAAATGCCATGTCCTGTTACACTCTTCAGTTTTGTCAGGCCTAGGGAAGCGAAATAAAAGTGAAAAAAGATGTTTCCCAACTCACTGATAGTAACTAGCAGCATTCTAATCTGTACCATTAGCCTGAATTTTAAATATGCAGGATTGTAGCTAGAGATTTCTTTTAGAAATACAAGTACCTCATCAGCATCTACAGTAATTTAGAAGTAAAAATTCAAGCCACTAATTATGTCCAAAAAGCTTCCTCCCCATGCAGAGGCTTTTCATAAGGCAGTTGAGTCCCTCTCACTTTGTGTAGAAGTCATATAGGAGGAGTAAATTTTATGGAAGGGTCTTGCATATGATGTCACTAATAACAATGGCCTCCTCCAGGCACTGCACCAAGTGATGATTCTGCAAGTATCACCAGGACATCAGCAAGTATCACCAGGACACTCACTGGAAATCTAGACATAATGTTGCTCACCTTTCCAGGATGAACAGCTTAAACTCCTGTACTGAATTTTCACTTATATTTGTCAGGAAACCCTTTGAATTGCTGCCACTGGCATCAATCCCCATGAGTGGATTCCTCTGAAGCAAATTAGTTTTGCCTGTACTTTTGCAATATTTGTGCTGAGTTAAGATACTTAAAGCCACAAGCAGTCACAAGACATTAACAAATTCTGTGTACTCATGGAAAGGGGGGAGGGGAAAAAGGGAAACTATACTTCCCTTTCTGTCAGATGCACAAATAAATGTCCATGTGGCAACAGGATTTCTGGAGCTCAGCAAGTCATGGGATACAAGAGTGTATTTCAGTTCTGTATCAAACCACAGAGTTTTGATTTGTAACAAAATGAAGGCTTTTATTTCATGGAATCATAAAACCAAATAGATTAAGCCCTCAAAAATAAATAAATATAAAACCGCATTCATCACGCAGATACAACACTTGACTTTTCCAGGCTGAAATACAAACACTCTTATGATCATACCACAGTCCATGGATTGTCCAGTAGTCTGGAGGGTGTTCACAATCGTTAGCACTCATCTGTGGGAAACAAAAATACATAGTATTTGTTACCTGGGACCAATAGCTTAAAGGAAAACAAACGCTCTTTCACTGGTAGTTCGAGGCTCTAATGAGACATGAGAACTGTTGCTTGCCCAAGTCAGGAACTGGTGAACTCCACTTATTTGAAGGTGTCATGGATTGTGCCACTTAATAGAGACCAGCTGGCATTAAAGTTTTGAGGCAGACAAAGTGAATGCCAGGGGGCATCCCGAACACACAGTGTAAAATGAAGACAAAGGACAGGTTCTGAAGTAATGGGAAGTCGCCTGATGAATGTTAAATGTATAGAGCTACATCTATCTATATGTATCATATTCCAGGTGGCAGCTCTCCACGTTTATATCACCAGATTTTTTTCCCAGAACCATTAAAATAAAAAACATCAAAATAAAGTGTAATATTAGGCAAGCACACAACCATCTTTAGCATCCAGTAGTTTTATTGTTAAATCAAAAGGGAAAAATACAAAGAAGAGATGAAATAGGCTGTTTATTCCAAATAAAATTGTTAGAATATAATTTGAAAATGTTTTGAGGGGCAAGGAAATGGAGAGAAGAGGAAAGATTATATATATTCATGCAAAAAGGCCCCAGACAAAACTTTTGATAATGCAGGAGAAACAGCCTACACATTAATTATTGTTTAGAGCAGAGTACATAATCCTGAACAATACAAAACGAATGCATATTCACCTATTAGAATATTTTCCCTGATTATTGTAATGGTTGGACTTGATGATCTTCAAGGTCTTTTCCAGCCATAGTCGATTCTATGATTCTATTCTGCCTAATAATTAAGGCTTTTTTTTTTTTTTTTAAATAAACACTATTCATGATTAAATAATAACCCCCTCAGATTTTCTTTCCCTGTACTAACAGCTTTGCTTTTTGGCTCTACATCCTGCCTTAATTATGGCACAATGCCTTTTATGTGATGCCAGAACAAGAGCAGAGTGTAAAGACCAGAGAAGCCTGAAATCTCACTAGTTGCCTTCCACATGCCACAAGCCAGTGGCAGCTTAATGGTGCGCCCTGCAAGACTTTCTTGATCCGTATCCATTTCTTTCCACTCCTTTCTTGCCACAAATAACTGAAGCAATTAAACCCAGCAACAGCTTTTTTTTTTTTTTTTCCTGGAGTATTTTTCAACAAATATTGTTCACCTCCTCAATTTCTCTCCCCAAACAGTAAGTGATTATTTCCCTTCCTCCTTCCCCCCACCCCCTGGGGTAAAACCAATCGATGAATGAACAAAATTTATTAGGTTGGTGAAAAACTTGGGAAGAGAGAATTAGAACAAATTTGCTTCTTGTTGAACACCTCCCTAGCACGAGCTGGTAAGCTGAAGTCTTTCATGTGTTTATCCTTATAGAAGACAAAAGGCCCACAAAAAAATCTAAACCAGACCTTATTCACAGAGACATGTGAGGCATAGATTAAGAGTTCTCTGGCAAGTTAAATGGGCATTTCTGAAAAACAACTTTATTTTGTTCCAAAATAGTGTGTGTGAAAAGCTGAACTCATTTGGACACACCTGGCTTAATATACAAGTTAAGAAACAAACATATCCCTTTATCTAAGGAACTCTATGGTCTAATGCTAGATGTGACTACTTCTATTTCAAAAAAATCCAAAACAGAAAGAGTGTTTCTATTCTTCCTTTAGGCCTTTGCTGTAAAGTTGACGAAGACTGAACTCCGAAAAATTTTTTACCTCATGTTTAATTAAAAAAAAAAAAAAAAAAAAAATTCATTTGCTACTTAACACGACATTCAAACTTGAACTCAGGCTGTTCTGTTCTCCAGCCTATTCTGTTGTCTTTTCCTTGATTCTTTCATTTGATCAGCACATGCATGCAGTCAAAGCAGCTGACAGCGCGGTTTAGTACCAGTTTCTTTATCATCCTTCCAATTCTCAACAGAGGAGGAAATGAATAGCCTACAAACTTGCACTGAATTCTCCCTATTTCACAAGGAAATGCCCACAGAAGATTTTTGTCTTTCTGCAATCTCCAAGATGCAAAAGCTGCAGTAATATTTCCCTTCTTAAGTTCCTGAATTAAATACCTTCACAACTCCATATAAAAGGGAGTGGAAAAGTCCCTCTTCTTGCCCTTAAGTTGCTCCTGTTTCCACTTAACAGGACTAACATTAATTTGTGACCAGAAAGTTTTAGTGTGACATGAATTAGCCACATGAAGTTCAATAAATTGCACCACAGGCATAATTTATTAAGAAAACATTAAATTCATAATTACTTGAAGTCAGCTTGAAAATTTAGTTTGGATATCTCTGTTGAAGATATAGTCACTTTAGGTCAATTATATGGTACCAGAATTCCTAATCTCATGATGAGGAAGAATATCTCTCTCCTTCACCCTTTCACTGCAGCAGTTTGTAGTTAAATCCCTGGGTTATTATGGCTTCCATGATACTCACTATTTTATTTTAAAAGATTAGTCTAGAAGATAATATCACAAAACAATTTTCAGTTTAATTGTTCTGGTCACAGTATTAAAAAGCATCAGATGTACACAGTTTAAAACACAGGAAGACCTCGCTGATGGATATTCTCAAATTTCTGGTGTGCCACTTAAGAAACGTCTTCAAAAGCCTGAAAAACTTGTTGAGATATGCAAAACAACTAGGAATGAAAAGATAGGTCATCCACACACCCATCAAGAACACAGTATGTAGCAAAGTAGTCTAATCAGTACTTGCACAAAGT
Source organism: Psilopsiagon aymara (assembly GCA_024733675.1). Classification (NCBI taxonomy): domain Eukaryota; kingdom Metazoa; phylum Chordata; class Aves; order Psittaciformes; family Psittacidae; genus Psilopsiagon; species Psilopsiagon aymara. The sequence goes on from JANRGW010049418.1 coordinate 19,582, forward strand.
AGTGTCTCACGGTCTTTCACGTAAATAACAAGTCTATAGTTTCCTCCACCCACCTATTTTTCCTTTCAACATCATCTCAACAGTTTTAAATTGAAGAATGACATTAAAAATATTTCCTCCCTGAAGTAACAGCAATCATATACAAATATACTGAACATGAAGAATAATCTACGTACTTAAGAAAAAGCCCACAGCTGAGTTTAGGAATCTCCCTTACATTAACATTGCCAAAAAGAAAGCCGTTACAGGAGTAAGGTTGAGATTCTGTTTCTCCATATGACTCAGTGATGGGAAACTGAGCAAAAAGTCATTTAATATGATTTTAACCTTCACTCCTTCAAAACGCTTCTGTCTACCTCTTACTATGGAAGATCAAAAGGAATAAGCAAAGTGTAAAAAAGCCTACATTTTCTGATGTTTAATGTCTTAAATAATTAATTGCAATTTCACTGGAAAGTTATAAAGGTTATTCGCTGATTTACCAATAGCACTATTCTGGAATTTAGAGTAGCAACCAGCATAAATACACAGTGGGAAAAATGGTTGGTAGGGATTTTTTGTTTGGTTGGTATGGGGGTTTTTTGGTTTCTTTGGGTTTTTTTATTATTTATTATTACTCATATAAGCAAGGGTTTGCACTGCTACAAACTCTGAATGCCCACTCATGCCAGGCACTATTCCCAAACACTACCATCTCTGGTTGAAGCCAGTAAGTGATATTTACTCAACAGAAAAATCACACAAATTGTAGCAAATCTGCCCTTAATCCCCCTTGAAACCAGGTAAACAAACAAATAATAGAACAGTGGTCACTCAGGTGATTTCGTCAGGTCCCATGGACTTGTATATGTTCAGGTTATTAAGATGGTCTTGAACCAAATCCTCTCCTACTGTGGGCCCAGGGACTTCATTGTCACAGTCCCTGCCTCTGCCTCCCAAGACTTGGGTGGTGAGGTCAGAGCATTTGCCAATGAAGACTGAGACAAAGAAGTCATGAAGAACATCAGCCTTCCCCAAATCCAGGGTAGCCAGTTCTCCTGATAGCTTCTGGAGAGGGACCATGTTTTTCCTAATCTGTCTTCTATTTGCAATGTACCTACAGAATCCCTCCCTATTATCCTTAACCTCCCTAGCCAAGTTTAATTCTAAGTGAGCCTTGGCCTTCCTAACCTGGTCCCTAGCTTCCCGGACAACATCCCTGTATTCTTCCCAGGCCTCCTGTCCTTGCTTCCACCTTTTATAAGCCTCTTTCTTTCTTCGAATTTTCCTCAGCAGCTCCTTATTCATCCAAGGAGGTCTCCTGGCCCTCCTGTTGCACTTCCTTCTAGTAGGGATGTATCGCTCCAGGGCATGCAGCAGGTGATCCCTGAATATCAACCAATAGTCTTGTGCCCCCCTGCCCTCTGGGGCTATAACCCGTGGAACCCTACTGAAAAGGTTCCTGAAGAGGCCAAAGTTTGCTCTCTTGAAGTCCAGTGCAGTGAGCTTGCTGCACGCTCTTCTCACTGTCCTGAGGATCTCAAATTCGATCATCTCATGATAGCTACAATCAAGGCTGCCCTGAAGCATCACATTTCCAACCAGCCCTTTCCCTGTTGGTGAAGATAAGGTCAAGCATGCATAACAAACAATTAAGGCTTAGTGTACATTATGTCCTACACTACCTATTGCGTCTGTATCACTCTACAATCCTGTCTTGTTTACTGCTGCTCTGGAATGCAGGGGAAATAGCAAAAGGTACGGAGATCAGTAAAACCTTTATAAAGATACAGGGCATAATCAAGATAAAATGCCTGATAAGCTTTGTTCACTGTTTTTTCAAACATCGATTGTCCAAGGCTAAATATCTGTCAGAATAAAAGAGAACAAAATACAGAAATCTCACCTTACATACAGTCACTGGCCAATGATGAACAAGATACAGTTTTTTCCAGGTATGAGGGTGGTTGTCACTGGAGAAAGACAGACAAATCAACTTTTACTCGAGCATTTTAAGAAAACCAACACCTTCAGCCAGCAGCACAATGCTTACTAGTGTAATGCGTTGATTTTAGAGCTGGTTGTTGCTTATATCTTCTATTGCAATATTTGAGGACTCCAAACACAGCAGGACCAAACTAAGAAATCACACAGAAACACCAGACTTGGAAACCTGCTAATACCCCCCCACTGCTAAACAAATTCTATTCCTGGCAGCTGATTTCCATATGCTTTCCATTTCTTAAATATGGAATAAACATGTTGTTCTGTTTTATATTTACAAGAGTGCTTACTGGCAAGACAAAACAACAAGAATTTAAAACAAAATAAAAAACTTTATATAGGGTGCTAAGAAACATCTAATTCTTATTGATGGGTATATTAGCTGAGAAGACAGTATGCAACATTGGAATTTTAACTACTCTTCTAAAAAAGAAAGATTGCAAACAACCATAAGTGGCCTGCATAAGGAGATGCAATTTGATCCTGCAAGTAGCTCCAATTTTTTAGAATAAACCCAAACAAAAACCCAAACAAAAAAAACAACCAAACAAAAAAAAACCAAACAAAACCAGAATATAAAAAGTAAAAAGCATATCTAAAAAATGCTGACTCTATAACTTCATGGACATTTAATTCTAACAGTACATTTACAAAATGCTTAATATGAATTAAGTGATTCTTAAACTAACTCAAATTTATTCAATAAATAATCAAACTCTGACACTTTGAAGGTTACCTAAGGAAGAACTGCAGAAGGAATACCCCATATCTTACAAAAGCATTTGTGTTTCAAAGCCTTTTACAATAAAGAGATCTGTAACGCACAGAGGCACCAGTACTATCTTATTCCTATACAGATGGAGGAAAAAATAAAAATCCTTAAAAATTTTGTTCAAAAAGTGTTGGAAGCCTACGTCTTTGCCAGTTCTACAGAAGCATTTTCCAACAATTTTGAGCAGACATACTAGAAGTAGACAAAAAACCTGTTGCTTCAGACACTACAAGAGATGTAATTAGCTATCAAGCAACCGCACTGAGCAATTAAATAGAACAGCAAGTGGGAAAACCAACAAAAACAGAACTCTAAATTATTTTGCTATCTGACAGCACTGTGTGCAGTACTGCAAAAATAAATTTATATATTCTCTAGAAGTTCTTAGATACTTGTCCATCATTAATGCTTGACAGAGATTATATATAAATAAATGGGACAGCTAATTCCTCTCAACCAGAGGAAGTAGGGATGCTCCCACGTTTTATCACTTCTCCTTTTTTTCCCCTAGATTTGCTAGTTTACAATGGCCACCTTTTTCTCTTAAGCATTCACATATAACTGTGTTTTTTAAATAATTTAGCAGAATAGCTCTGGAACAAATCAGGCATAGCCACAATGAAAATTATTAACACTTCCAACTGGTCTTCACTGCTATCGTGGAAACCTGAATAGAAGAATTCCCCAATACTGTAGAGCAGTTAAGGTCCCTTGCTTAAAAATAAATAGAAAAAAGGCTTAGGAAAATATAATTTTTCATCTGTATTTGAAATAGCAGATGAGCTTCTGCAACGGCAGTCATGCCAAAACAAGTTCTCCTAGACGATTTCTACCTAAAGATAGGTGAGAAAATTTTGTTTATTAAATAGAGCAAGTTTTAGACACTTCAGCTCGTAACTGGAGTCCAAGGAAAGACTTGGATTTAATACCTATCCAGCTTCAGGGGTACCTTCCATCTTTTTGGCCTGCTATCCTCCTCTGTGCAGTTCAGCACTGTGCTTCTGCCTCCAAGATGGTCAAGCCATGGCCCAGGTCCTGGGGATTCAGGAGACCACAGCATGATGCCTAAGCTACCAACCAGCTGCAATGTAGCTGTTACATGAAGTGCTCACCAAGAGTACCCTTAACCCCTCTCTTGCCAAAACACTGAAAGGAAGTTTATTTCCTAATAGAATGCAATAGAAATTTGAGCTTTTACCACAGAAGGGTGTGATCTGGGGCATGGTTTCCCCACGGACAAATGGTATTTAAGCTCAAACTTTGACAAGTGCAACAACCACCAAAAGGCTGCCTGGCACTGTAACAGCCTCAGATGGCATGCTGTATGAAAAGGAATGTAAAATCATTAGAATCAAGAAAATAGCAAGGGGAGGGAGGAGAGATATTAAAAAAAAAGTATACCGTGTAAGCGTTGGTACAATTCATGTCATACAGATGATTCTGTTTTTTTGCTACAGGTCATAAAATTGCTTCTGAATTTTGGCATTGCTACATCACATATCTAAACAATTCATTCAAAGCAGGATTGCAAAGGTTTTAAGTGCAATAAATGAATTTTATGTTTCTTTCCTTTTTTCATGCTGATGCATTAATAAATGTAAAGCTTTTCTCAGGCACGACCCCCACTCCTCCAGTGAATGCAGATGCCTCATTTTACCAGTCACCTAAGGGCAGAATAACACACCAAAAATAGCACATAAAATAGTAAAATTTCCACTCATTAGAAGTTAAACTGCTTTACTCTGCACTTAATTAAGAACTGTCAGAGATTCTAGTTTATAGCATAACTTACCTTTGCATGAATTTATCTGAAGTACACCAACCACATAATGCCATAGAAAACCAACCCAGAACCCAATAGGTTCTTGCCAGCTTTGCAGGCTTCATTTTGTTAATCAAATAGCTGAAAAAAAAAGATATTAAAAGAAGAAACACGTTACTTATCCAATCTACTAAATCACAAGTGTCAAAATGCAAAAACCCACAACTATCTCAGAAACAGCATGTAGCACCAACACTAGAGTAGATTTATAACCAGCCGTAAAATGAGGATCTCTTTCAAGGCTCTGCCCAATTCCTAGCCTGTATGCCGATTTTTATAATCTAATGGAATCAATGACAAGATCATAGTTTTGTTTTTTTCTTTACTTGTACAAAGTCCCAAGAGAACCACTTTTCAATAAATAACGCAAAACTCTACTTGTGGTCAGTTCAAATGTACCAAATGATTTATTTTGAACTTTGAACTTAACACTGGAGCACCTCCCGTACGGAAATAGGATGAGAAAGTTGGGGCTGTTCAGCCTGGAGAAGGCTGCGTGGAGACCTCATAGCAGCCTTCCAGTATCTGAA
>JANRGW010049421.1:0-14305 GCA_024733675.1 Psilopsiagon aymara
CAGAGCATGAGGCTCCAAAAGTCCTTGTCCAGACCAAACATCACTAAGCCATAACTAAAAACATTGGTGTTATCAGCACTGTTCTCAGGCCATGAGTCAAAACCACAGCACTGCACCAGCTACCAAGAAGGGGAAAAATGACTGCTACTGCTGAACCCATGACACCATGATACTGATATCAGTTTAGTTCTACAATGAAATATTCCTGCATTTAGTAATATTATTATTAGAAATCTTTGATATTTTTTTCTCACCTACTAAACAAAAGACAATTAAATGCTCCCAGAGGATGCTAAAACATTGTACAGAACATAAAAACAGATGCAGGGGAGACTTGTGCCACTTATAATCATCTGATATCACTGGTGATTTTTTGTTTATTACTTTGCCTATATGCTAATAAAAATTTGATTCTTTTTATTATTTTTTTTTTTTTTTTGGTAGGAACTGTATTCTTACTAGGTCTTGTACTATGGCTATTGTTACTGCTATCTTCGATAATGATCCTTTTTTGTATAGGCCTAGCAAGATTAATCCTTAGAAAATTTATTAGCGTGATGCAAAAGTGAAGAAAAGAAGGAGCTACTGCTTAAGAAAAACATGTGCAGTGACCAGTAGCTCCTCTCAGTTATTCAGTCTAGCAATAATATTATGTTAAACTTGTTCTTGTCTTGAAGACTAAATGATTTTTTCTGATGTTAACATTTGTTAGAATGTTCTACACTTAGATTGTAGAAGCTTGTGGATTTGCAGACCATGTCTTCATCAGTCTGTGAGTCTCTGATTTGTTTTTTGCTCCAACAGATTTAAAAATCTGTTCTGAAGTTTCACTGTTTTCGACAGCTGAACTTACCTGATGACAACTGTCTTCACTTCCTTTAATGATACATCTAAAACAAAGGTACAATACACCCAGTTGTTAATAACATGAATTTAGTATTCTGTGTTGTTCTGGACTCTTTTTTCTTCCTAGTATTCTATGTACAGAAATTTTAAATATTACTAGAATGAGCAGACTAAATAGAAGTAGTGAAAATAGAGCCAAAATGCAGGTGTAAACCAGTTTATGCTAGGATCCATTGCACAGTGCAGATATCAGATGACTTGTATAAGATCACATGGGTTTATGGAAGCTACAGTGTGTATATTGTACTAGTGTATAAGTATGGTGTACTTCTTTGTATGACTAAAATGCCCTATAAATTTTTCCATCCTTTACTATGAATTTGGAGTCTGAAAGCGTCTCAAACAACAATGAGGATGATCTAACACAAAATCAAATTTGGCGAAAGTGACTGTAGATCATCCAATGGCACGTTTTTGTTTAAATGGATAATAAACATGAGATTGATTGTAATTGTTTCTCCCAAGGATCTGGGATATACTTTTCTCTGCCTTATGTTTAGTATTCTGTCTATTTTCATTACTCTATTAAAGTGGTATGAATTCATCAGTTATATATCTGATACATCAAACACCAGTAGATTAAAGTTGGCAGATGCGGTTATATTCTTTAGGCATCCATTCTTTAAGACTCCTTTTGCATGCTGTCTTCATTCCTTTTGTAAGCACAGAGGCTTCATCTTGTGCTCAGATAAAATTTTTAGTCAGCCAGTCCATAAGATAGCTATGCTCTGAAGCAGATGAACATTTTCATTTGACATTAATGTCACCCAATTCTCCAGTGGTCTCTGTTGGTGCCGTGTCAGACATAGCAGAAATAGAACAAGAGCTCTGAAATGCAGTTGCTTAACCACAGTGGACTTACTGGCTCAAGTCAACCCTCATCTGTGACTGAAATAAAGATGCAGGACTACAAATGGCAACACAGAACTTCAAGAGCGCATTTGCTTTTGTCACTTTGACAGAGTGGTAACTTGCATAAGACAAGGTGGTTACATGGGAAATATCTGTGATAGATTAGCCAAAGATCATCTATGAGCAGCTAGGCTCCTAAGTAACCCAGGCATTACAAGGAAAGGTGAATCTTAACTATTCTGATGGGATGGTTTTGAAAACTTGACCAATGGCAGTTTATTCAAGCTCACAAATTTTGTGGTAAGAGAACTGAACCTCTGTACTGAATTGCTGTACCTTTAAATATTCAGCCAATCTCCTTTATAGAAGCATGAAGACGTAAGTTGGATAATCAATGCTGATTCCTCCATTAATCATACAATAATAATTTAAATTATTAGTTTGTGAGAAGATGAAGATACCCAAATGTGCTTTGATCTCTTTCCTATCAAAGCTCCAAGAAAACATATCTACAACTATGTAGATATATCCCCATCCTCTCCTTAATGATTTTGGCTGATCTGTATATAGTATAGCAACTGTCCATGTGGATTAAAGCACAGTTCTCAGACTCATTACAAATAACAGAAACCTAAGAACTGGCATAACCCTTCAGCAAAACTGAAGGAACAGAAAGTGTATTTTCAGGTTTTGAAGAAAAAGGGAAACTGAACTGTATTTTCTCTCGTCATTTCACACCATTTTGTTGATGATAACTGCAAGGAAGTTAGCAAATACACACTAATCTTTTGAGAATGTGTCCTTTGTTCAGCTGCAACAGTTTTTTTTTCTCCTTTCCGTCAGCTGATGCATTGCTGTGTTTAGGTTTTAGTCTGAGAACAATGTTGATAACACACTGATGTTTTAGTTGTTGCTCAGTAGCACTTGCCCTGATCAAGGACCCTTCAGTCTCACATGCTCTGCCGATGAGGAGGGACACAGGAACCTGGGAGGAAGCAGAGACAGGACACCTAACCTAAACAGCATGTCATGCCCAGTATGTAAACTGGGGGGAGTTGCCAGGAAGGCCCAGATCGCTATCAGTTGGTGCGTGGTGAGCAATTGCATTTTACATCACTCTGTTTATTGGTTTAAGTTTTGTTGTTCTTTTTTTTTTTTTTTTGCCTTTTATTAGCTTTATATTCTCTCCCCTTATTACTTCCCTTAGTAGTAGTAGTAGCAGTAGTAGTAGTAGTTTTATACCACACTTTATTTATTGCACTGTTCATATCTCAGCCTGTGGAGTTCACATTCTTCTGATTCTCCTCTCCATCCTGCCTGGAGATGGGGGAAAAAGGAGGGAGTGAGCATGTAGCTGTGTGGCTCTGAGTTACTGTCTGAGCTTAAACCACGACAGAATGATATATTCTAAGTTCATTAGTTTTGAAGAACAGCAAATTGTATTGTTTTTCTTCTTTGACAGGCACTTACAATGGTCAAGGATAGCTAGTCTTTTCAGCCTATGTCATATGTTTGTATTATAAATATTTTTTAATGCTTATTGCTTGCATTTATGCTGTTTTGGCTGAAGTTAATTCAGAATTTTTTCCAAATTATTTTCAAATTACAGTTTTCATAGCAGATAGCATGAGACTATATTTTGAATTTGTGCCGGAAACAGTGTTGATAACACAGGGATCAGTTACGGCTGAGCAGCGTTTACACAGAGCCAAGGCCTTTTCTCTGTCTCACAGCACCCCACCAACCAGTGAGTGGGTTGAAGGCGCACAAGGAGTTGGGAGGAGACACAGCCAGGACAGCTGATCCCAACTGATGCCAGGGGTATTCCATACAACATGGTGTCTTGCTTAGCATATAAAGGTGGGTGAAAAAGAAGAAACGGGGATGTTCAGAGTGACGTCATCTGTCTTCCGAAGTAGTGTGATGGAGCTCTGCTTTCCTGGAGATGGCTGATACCTGCCTGCCAATGGGGAGCAGGGAATGAATTCCTTGGTTTGCTTTTCTTGTGTGCATGGATTTTGCTTTACTTGCTAATCTGTCTTTATTTCAAGCCATGAGTTTTCTCATTTTTAGTCTTCTATTCTCTCCCCCATTCCACAAGGAGGGAGTGAGAGATCAGCTGTGTGGGGCATAGTTGCCAGCTGGGGTTAAAGCATAATAGCCTTCAAGCAATTTTCTTTGCTCATGGTGGAAGGTTAATATCTTTTGTAGTGAAGCAAAAGTCTTATTTAAACTCCTGAGGTTTTAGTGAAAGCTAGAATCTCATTATCTTCTGTGATGTGTTGAGCATTATGCCATTGTCTAGCAAAAATAAAATTGAAACCACTGTATAAATTCCTTTGCCCCTGGCCTGTGCAAGTGCTTTTTGGGTTTTTTTATAATTGAAATATATAACAAATATATTTGGTAAATATATATTTCTCCCCAAAATAAATATAATAATTTATATATATATAAAAAAAGGTAAATATATATATGTCTCCCAAAATTGTGAATTTTCATCATTCCATTATAAATGTTGAATGCATTTTTGCAAAGACCAAATACTTCCCATTATAAGAAGCACTTCTTCATTAGTAAAACATGCATAGCTAATATAATTTCTGGTTTGAAGTGCATAAGGGAACATTGTTAAACCTTTTTTTCATGGAGAGGTGCTTTGGGAGAGCACTTAACCATTAAAAACACAAAAAGAGGCAAGCACCAGTAATGCGAGCTGAAGATGGGAATCAAGGGAGCTGCACCTTGAGTAGCCCAGCTGCAAAGTGGAAATTCTCAAAATGTCCACTTTTGCAACTCCTGAGATCTGTGAGTGAGAAAAGATTATCTAAATGCACTGTAGATTCAGCTGGCTTTTGGTAGTATGTTTCCATTAAACTAACTGCATGACTTCAGGGGGATTCTGCCTAAGTGTGAGTCTACTCTAAATCAAGAAAGATATCAGAATTTAGACAAAAGTCACGTTCTAGTGTGTAAAATTCTTTTACAGGCATAGTATTGGAATACAAAAAAGACAGAGAAGTGAGCTGCTTAGGTTTTGGGTTTTTGGTGGGTTTTTTTTGACAGTGGCTCTACAGAAGGAAGTTAGGGTGTTTTAGGCTTTTATTTCTGTAGGACAATATATTATGTCAAGGGCTCTGAAAAATATAGTAATGCAATTTCTGGGTTAGGTTCTTTATCAGATTGTACACTAGAGTATGAAATAGCTACAGTTTTATAGTTATATATTTTCAAAACTCTTTTGTGAAGGAATAGGTTTTTTTATTCTCTTCAATAAATTTCTTGTCACATGTTTACAAAATTATTCTTACTTTCTAGGCAGTGTTTTCTCTAGTGGTAGCTTTTGCAGCATCTCTGTTTATTTTGTAACTAGTCATTCAAGTATTTTGTAGTTTTGGAGTTTAGTGAACTTATGCCAGACACATTCCAGTAAAATCCTAAACATTCAGGATAATAATGCTCATGTGAGGCTTTGAAGGTGTCTTGTTTTGCATAGTACCTAAATGGAATTTTATCTCTAGTTTGCTAAGGATAACATAAAGAATTCCTTTCTCAGAAAATCTTTCTCAGGAAAGTAGACAAATACTTTAAGACTTAAATCTAATACCCTTTTGAGAGCCAATTTCAATCAAATATATGGAAGAAGGGCTGAATCACCTCTTCCAGGTTTATGCTGCTCTTACCCTGTTGATTTAGATTTTGTTTCACTAGAATAATATGGGAGTTCCTCAGTGGTAGCTGTGATTAGAAGTATAGTGTGGATTGTATAAATATCTGAAAATTTATTATCACTTGGATTTCCCTGAAAGAACTGAAGAGATCTAAATGTAAGGCATAGAATTTAAACTATCCTGGGTTAATCGCATTTATGTGGCATGTCAGGTACACTTTTTTATATATAATTAATGCAAGGAAAGCTCTTGGAGACAATTATTGTCTACACAGCAGCTAACCTCAAGCCTATTTTAAGCTGAGATAATGAACTTTCTTGTATGGCCAAACTGGTTAAAACAAAGATGTGATTTAGATCTACAGATGTATCAGTGTAAGATCTGATGTAAATGACAGTGAAATTTGGTGGGTGTGTAGGAAAAGCATGAACATACTATTTCTGTGAAAGATTTCTAGGCTGAGTCTTAACAAATTATAGTATGTGGCATCTATTACTTTGGCAGAAAGTAATGCAAATTTTTTTAGGTTACCTAAACTTCCTTATTAGCAGTTATCTCACAGGATAACTTCTTATAAGATTTCGAACTGCATCTCGTTCAAATAGTTTAAGTCCCAGGGTGACTATTTTTAATTTTCTGAAGCAAAACCACAGTTGATTTAACCACTAAAAGCATTTGAATTAACATTGTCATGATTCTAAGGCTTACTGCAAGATGTTTTCTAAAGTCTCAGGACAAGTTGTCTTTATCAGAGAGACAAAAAAAAAAACCAACAAAAAAAAACAAAATACAAAACTACTTTACAAGTGGCATTAAAAAGTAGAAGATCCTGTAGAAATCTTGATTATCTTCCCTCCTTGCCCCCACATCTTTGTAAGGTGCCATCTCACTGTATGTGGGAAGAGTGAGGTACTACTAAATATTGTCTCCCCAAGTGGCTACTGCAAAAGCAATATGTTAAATATCCTCTTCTTCTGGATACGTAGAGACATTAGCTGTTCTACCTGCCAAAATGCAACACATTATTTTATAAACATATTAAAGAATATTTAAATGGATGTTTAGCACACTAGGGAGTAACCTTAACAGACCCATGATCTAGTTCTCTTTTCATAGGACTATTCAAATCATATAATCATAGAATAGTTAGGACTGGAAAGGACCTCAAGATCATCCAGCTACAAACCCCACTGCCATAGGCAGGGACATCTCCCACTAAACCATGCCACTCAGCGCTATGTCCAACCTGGACTTGAACACTGCCAGCGATGGAGCATTCACAACTTCCCCGGGAAACCCATTCCAGTGCCTCACCACCATTACAGTAAAGAATTTCTTCCTCATATCCAATCTAAACTTCCCCTGTTCAAGCTTGAACCCATTACCCCTTGTCCTATCACTACAGTCCCTAATGAACAGTCCTTTCCCAGCATCCTTTATAAGCCCCCTTCAAATATTGAAAGGCTGCTATGAGGTCACCACGTAGCCTTCTATTCTCCAGGCTTAACAGCCCCAAAGTTAATATGAAGTAGACTGTACTTTAGACTCACTAGCTAAGAACAAGCTAGTGATATGAGCTGCCTGGTAAGAATTATTGACAGCAACTGCAAGTGTGTCTCCTTCCCTTTGAGAAATTTTTTTCCTAAAATGTTAAGAGCTTGGTGGCTACAATTAAGGCATTGTAGTACTTTTTATGATGAGTGCATGAGGAGCTAACAAGTTCTTTAAAAAGCCAGTAAAAGATTACTTGGTAATTTCTGTGCTTTTACAGAATTTGGCCTTTTTCATATCCAGATCCAGAAGTTAGGAAGTCCTTTCAGATCAAAAAATTTACATGTAGTGTCAGAGATTAAAATGCAGCAAGACAGTGTCCCTGCCCAAGGGAGAGCGGTTTGAAGTAGATGATCTTAAGGTCCTTTCCATCCCTAACTATTTTATGATTCTAAGACTGTTAGCCTACTACTCACATGTAGATGTATACAGCCCTGAGGTCCTCACCTGTCTTCTCATTATGTGTCTTGATTGGGAGGCTGCTGTGTCTGAACTAATATAAGTAGTATTGATGGGCAGGACACATTAACTTGGGTACAAATTTATGTTTCCAAAACCATAATGTTTACCTGGTTTGGAAGGTGGGCATCTGTGCTTTTGTCCATTTTGTACACCTTCCAAAAGAAGTGACCCTATATTCTTTGTGAAGAAGCAGTCAGATGATTACCCTGAAAATGCTTGCTGTCATTGTTTAATCCCAGCCAGCAACTTAGTACCATAAAATTGCTTGCTCCCCTCCCGTTATGCCACTACTCCACTGAGACCAGAAGAAGGAGAATTAGGTTGAGATAAGAACATTTTAATAATTGAAATAAAGTAAAAAATAAAAATTACGATGATGATAACAATAATAATTATTATTATAAAAGAGAGAGACAAAGGAATCAAGCAAACTAACAAAAAAAATAAAACTTGAAATGATGAACAATACAAATTATCAGCACCAATGCCCAGCCCAGCACTGAGCAGCAATTGATTTCTTCCAGTTAACTCCTCCCTGTTTATATAGTGGGCATGATGCTCCATGGTATGGAACACCTCTTTGGCTACTTCGGGTCAGGTGTCCCGTTTCTGCTTTCTCCTGGCTTCCTGTGCCCCTCCTCACTTGCAGAGCATATGAGACTGAAGAGTTCTTGGTCAGATAAATGTTACTTAGCGATAAATAAAATATCTGTGTGTTATCAGCATTGTTCTCAGACTAAGACCAAACCACAATGCTCTGACATCTATTAGGAAGAAAATTTGCTGGAAAACATACATTGGGAAAATGTAGTCTTATCTAATCTTAGAAAATATTGAGATTCTGCCTTGGCAATCCTAAGACAAGAGATCTCATTGTTCTCATAAAACCCGGAAATGAGAGGGAAATAATTTTTTTCAACATGTAAGAAATAGGAACTTGAAATATACCTTGGTGTCTAATAGAGAAACTAGAAGATGTTCAACTTATTGACTAAAATAATCATGCATCTTCATTTTCCTTTCTTGACAGCTTGAAACATGCTGATTTCTTGACTCCCAAAGCCTATGATATCCCTGACATACTACCAGAGACCTATTGTCCATTGGGCTTAAAAATGCAATAATATTTGTTTAAAAGATGTTACAAGCAGCGATTGGAATTTACAGTCATTAATATGTTTAAATATACTTTAGAATAAACTTATTTATAGCTCATTGTTGAAAGCTCTATATTATATTTTCACAAGTTGTTCTATTCCAGCAGCTTGGCCATTGTGTATTAAATGCTGTCACAAAGTTTTTGCTTAAGAAGTTGGAAAAAGATAGCTTGTCCACAGTTCTCCTGTTCATGTAGCATCACCCGAAAGTGCAGGGTTACCTTTAATACATGATGCTACTGTCAGACTTCAAATATAGTATATTTTATGTTGTTGATTGTAGACTCAATCTTGGAAAGATGGTTTTTATTTTCATTATGTGACTTTAAATGCTTTTATTTCTGATAAGACATCTTAAGCTTGTTTTCAACCCTGATTATATTTTTAAGTTTAACAACATTTGTGCTAGTTAACATGGTAATCATCTCAGGTAACTCTGCATTTTGTGTAACTCAACAAAGCTTTCATTTTAAGTTTCAAATTCAAATATATATGTAGTTTGTATTATCTAGATTTAGTATTATTAATAGGTCCATTCTTTCTCCAAGAGAAGACTCTTAGATACAAAATTACTATCAGTGGAGATCTAGCAGAGAGAATTATACCAAAAGAAAAATGAAAATATTTGTGAGAACAAGATTAGTAAATTAGCTCATGGTGCTGTTACAGCTGCAGCATTATATCAGTCTATTAAATTATTAATAAGCTTCTATGAGACCAGAAGGAGGTCTGGAACCAGTAAAAATCTGTACCACGTGGAAGTTTGAATAATCATGGCCATATGCAAGTCTGTTGCCTTATTCTTTTAGCAATGCTGCAGTCATAGCTTCTCTCAGTTTTTAACATATGCAATGACTTTTTTAATAAGCAGTAACAGAGGAATCCTCTAGTTCATTTGTTACTTAGAAGTACAGCTTCCAGCTAGTATTAGGTTGAAAATAATTGATTTATATTTCTGAGAGGTACACTGAATATATTATTACACAAAGATGATGTAGTGAACTAATCTCATCACAAGGACATTACAAAATTTATCCTTAATATGTTGTACAAAATCTAAAATAAAGTTACATTTTTTAGTGTTTTGATATTCACTGGAATATTATTATTCCGGACATGTTTTGCGGGCAGTGTTTTTCAATATAAAAGGTGTTCTGAAGACTTTTCAAATGTGAATTTTTCAAAAGGGATGGTTTTGAAAGAAGGCACATCTATGTTTTTGCACTTACTAAAATAAGTTTATAACAAAGTTTTTCCATCATTCAAATTGGTTTTGTCAGCAGGAGCTTCTTTGCTAGACTTCTTGCAATTATTGTCCCTCAGACTTACAGTGGTCTTAACTGTTCTTCAGGCCTCTGCAGTTTGGGCAACCAAAGATTTCACATATGCTGTAATTTAATTAAAGTATGTTCTCCCCTGACTTTGGGAATCTGAGCTCATATGTAGTAAAAGTTGCCTTGTTCTCTTCACACAGTATCCCAAACACATCGAGTTCCTACTCAAAGGTCACATCTACCACAGAAGTGCTAACTGCCTCTGTGCCTAAGATGGCTTGGGCAGACAAAAGAAAGAAGTTTTTTCTCTGAACCTCTGTGGAATCTTATTACCCAGGAGCCATCAAAAGGCCCTCCATGTTGGTCAGATGAGCTGTCAGCAGTATAGGCAGTGGGATGCCTACCCTTGCCTGCTCAAGTTCTGCCATTTGGCAAAGTAGAGGCATGGATATTTCCGAGAGAAGCCACGTTGCAGGATCTAAGTGTGAAAATTCATTGTGTGTATGTCTGGAGCAAGGCTCACTTAGTTGAAGATTTGCTGGTGAAATTAAGAGGGTTTTAAAATAAGGAGGTTGTGGTAAGACCTAACTGGATGATATTCTATTCTGTTTTCTATCATGACACTTGATTTATTCAATTACTCTTTTATTACATTGAAATAATGGTGTCTTTCATATGCTGTGTCATAGGATATTTGTGCTGTCAAGACTTTCTCTCTAAAGGAACATTTAAGTGACAAATATGATTCTAAATAGGTTTAGGAAAATAATTAAAACCCTAGATATAAATATACAAACAGCTGAGCTAATAAATGCTGTGCAAGTTATTCCCTGCCTTACAGAGTATATGGGCAGAGCTGGCAGAGTAATTAATGGGACCTAAAGAACACTTCCAAGCACTTCTTTTGCTATGGGGAACATCGAAATACCCAATGGGTGTAGCATCATCATGTCTGTTGTGAGGTATGCCTTTTATGTGACAAGGAAAGGACTTCAGCATGTAAGCCTCCATCACAGAAATAGGATTAGTAGCCCAGACAGCTAATAAGCAACACCCACAGTTAGCCTACAACACTTAACACCTATTTTGACATTTGGTGTTTAGTATGGAAGATGTTCCATAATTTCTGGCAGTTTGAAACAACCCTTTGATCATTTGGTTTATAATTGTTCGTAGCTAGAATTAAAAAAAAGTTTAGATTTTCTTTGTGAGAGTTTGGATCATGGAAAATCAGAAAATTAAAAACAAAACCCTTAAACATTGTAAAGACTTCTCCAGATGTTAATCACTGCATATATGACATGACATCGTTAGAGTTCAGTGAAATTTCAGAAGTCAAACCACAAGACTTCAAATATCAAACATTCAGTCTGAAGCTCATTGCAGTGATGAACTGTTGCGTTCACTCACTTTTCACTGCAGGCAAACTCAGATTTAAAGCTAATTGGTTATGAATCAAATGCCTTTTTCTGGCTCTATGCACAAACCCCATTTAAGTTTAATTACATTATTCACCTGAGTCTTGCTATGCATGTATTTAAATGTTTGCAGAGAGGAAGAAAACTGTTAAGTGTGTTAACAACTAATCAATGGTCTTGGGCTTCTAAACAGGTTTTATGTTTCCTATATTTATTGCAATTATGCCAAGATTGAGGTTGTTCACTCTGATTTTGGACAATATCCTTCATTTATCTAACAAAGTTTGAGCCTATTTTTTTTTCTTCTTTTTTCTTCCTTCCCTCCCCCAATTATTTTTAATGTATTGCTCTCCTGAATTGAAAGCTTACAAAAGTGCTGGTCTGAGAAGCCTGGAATACAGAGTATCTGCTTTATTTGCAAGGCAAATGGGATAGATGCTCTTCCTCACAAGACCTTGTCAACACCACTTACAGCTTTCCTCTCTCTCCCCCTGTCCCCCCGAAAATACACATTTACAGATAGATGTTTCTTGCTTTTTCCTTTGTTCAGTCTCAAATTTGTTAACCAAAAGAATAATTAAAAATGCATCATCCTCAGTGCTTGTTGGTACACTTCATGTGGATAAGTGCTTTTAAACTGGTGATGATTTGTACTTTCTCTGCTGTAAATAGAATGGATTGATTTAAAGGGAAAAGGCCCTTTATCCTTTCACATTTAGGTCACCTAGTCTGTTTTAATTTTCAATGTTTTAGATTTCAGCAAAATTATTTGGATTTTTCAAAATTACAAGTTGGTAGAAAAATACTTTATGTTATAATTTAAATTAAAAAAAAAAAAAAAAAAAAGAAAACTTTCAAAAAAGACCCGTTCTTATCCTCAAATTTCATCTAGAAAGATTCATTTATAGTAAATCTGTCTTTACAGGTAAACTAGATCTGAAATTCTAGGAATTTAAAATTACCCTACAGAATTTACTGCCATGACAAAGGTTTGAAAACTATCTCCATGGTCACTGAATCCAATAATGTATTGCCAAACGCAATCTTCGTAAGTTTATCAAGTCATATAGGAATTTCCCACCTCTCTTATGTGACTGGAAGCATGGTCTTAGGACTTCATTCATCTGATGATTAGAAGTCTTTTTATGTGAGTCTACTTAAATATATCTATAGAGAGTTTGCTGCCAGGAGTACTGCTTTCTAGAAGTTATTTTCTTTGGTATTTATGTTTCAAAGCTTTTAAGGTGAATAATCTTATTCTGTCAATTTGCATTTTTCTGAGCTAAGCAAGATGAGCTAGTTCTGCAAGCTGTTTATTATGGTTCCTTTTATCTCATTCAACTTACTCTTTTATTGCATTCATTGCAGCTGAAAGATAACTTTTCAAGCACTCTTAACCAGAATTTTGAACAGTATTCTATGCTAAATATCTGTAATCCTGTTGTCATTTTTTCATCACAGCAATTGAAGTATTCTGAAAATTAAATTGAAATCCTTTACCTTCAGCATCATTTTCAACTGAAAGACTTACCATTCAACTACACCATTTCCTATCATTCTAGTTCTCACTGCTGCTCTTTCCATTTGTTATTCTGGATCTACTGAGTTCTGACCTCACCCCTTAGCTCTGTGTCAACAACATTTCTTCTGTGCAGATCTCATTTATGAAGGCACCAAATAAAGTGGATTGAAAGTCCATTTCAGAGTGTTATCACTGGTTATACTATTTCAATCTACTTGCAACATCTGTTTAACTTCCTTCCAAACAACTAAATTTTAAATCTTATTCTAACCATTGGTTTATTTGTTTGTTTATCTAGCTAGATGTGGTTTAAGCTCTCCGTATATCTGTAATTTTCCTCCTCCCTTTCTTTCTCCAGAAAGATTGATGGACGCTCCTGGCTGCTGTGCAGCTCTGCAGCTGCTGTGTTTCCTTTGCCTCTTTTGAGCACACCATGGTCCATTCTTTGTTTCTCAGTGCGAGTCCCTGTGTAAAAGGCGTAGTACAAACTAAACTGTAATCTTTAGGGTTGTATGAACTCCTACTGCATCAACTGGTTTCATGTAGCCCTCCTTCATAAAAGACCATTACTGGTATAAACAGGTGAGTTACTTATAGTAAGTGAGAATAAATTCTAAATAAAAACTTGTAAGCAGCTATTGAACTCTGGATTAAATTTATAGATACGGCAGCTGAATATCTAAGCTTCTGTATTTTATATTATGAGGAAAACTTGTGTTTAATTTTCTCTGCCATCTCCAAGTCTGATCTTTATATAATACACATGAAACAGATCTCTTTCTATTTGTCTCTTGCCTAGACTGAAGTCAGTGTTGAGAAGTTAAAATATATTGGGAGTAAATTAAATACCTTGAGTCTATGAAGGACTGAGCATGAACTAATAACACCATAAAAAGTTGTGTTTTGCTGGGTTTAGATACTGAATCTTTGGCAGAGAAAATTAAGTTACAGGATCAATCGGGATAGATTATTTTAGACAGAAAACATGGTTTTTTGCTGATTCTTACACTACTTACAGGAATGTTCATTATCTGGTTTTGGATGGATTTTTTAGTATCCATTTGTTTTAGCATCAGTTTATATTCTGAAGGGTAGAATTAAGGTAGTACATCTCTGTAACTGTAAACACTGTGCCTCTGCCTTCCAGTGATGGGCTGGGACCACATCCTTTCATTTGCAAAGTTAAAGATTAGGACAAAAGAAAAAAAATAAACTCTGTCTTGGTTTAAGCCCAGCCATAAGACAGCCACGCAGTATTTCGCTTACTCCCTCAACTTCCTCGCCATCCACTCCAGGAAGGATGGGGAGGAGAATTCAAAGAATGTGACTCCCATGGATTGAGTTAAGAACAGTCCAGTAACTAAGGTATAACACAAATCACTACTGCTACCACCAATTGTCACGGGTTCAGCAGCAGCAGTCATTTTTCTCCTTCTTAGTAGTTGGTGCAGCACTGTGTTTTTCACTTGTGGCCTGAGAACAGCGCTGATAA